>LQRL01130303.1:9423-23193 GCA_001703475.1 Hydroides elegans | reverse complement strand
CCTTCTATTTGAATAAGTAAGATCGAGACTACCGCATTTAACTCTAAATATCAAGGTAAATCAATAGTTAAGGCGTTAGATATAGGCCCAAACCACAACATAATGACATGAGGTTAACTAAGGTAATCGTTTGATTAAATATTGGTTCTCATTTGTGTTATCTACAATTTATACTTTAATTTGATCTGGCTGTTTACTTTATAATTAATGTATTTGTCTGTAGCATCTATATTACATAAATGTGTAATTATTGTTAACAGATAGTTTTGGCAAAAATATATTTTCGGGCTTTTTGCAACATTTTGCGAAAACGCTTTTAGTCAACCATCTATTGTTGGAAAATTGTCTTATAAGCCCAATGTTAGTTTGTATCTCTAGTGGCTGACTTTGAGTGTCCAAAACCAACTTTTAGTTAAACGAATAATTCTGCCCAATCTCTCTATTGTCTAAAGCTGGTTTGATATACAATTTATGGTATACAACATTTTGTACAAAAATGTACGCTTTTATATGAGCAAATTGAATAATAATGGCCCGATAAAGTGAACTGGTCCTTTATTTATCCCGTGTAATTGTTTTCCAAAGTAATATTTATGGAAGCATCATTCAATTATTGCCCTAGCACATCATTCAATTAAGTCCCTAACACAGTAAAATGTTGAAAAAGAAAGTTTAGAAGTGCCACATTCTACCTTAATTGGCATTCGAAACAATAAATTATTGGGCAAAAATATTCCGCGCGAATCAATCTGTCAAAATGGCACAAAGGAGTATAATGTAAGTATTTTATTTATAGACTCAATGATCCAATTGATTATATCGATTTATTTCTTATATTAAAAATATTGTTTTATTTCCAGGTCGTTCTTTTCCCAGAAACCTCGCCAAAAGGAGAATGACACTGCGGAGTAAGTAAATCTCGTTTTATCGCCCACATAAACAAATCACAAATTTTCAATTTTCTGAATTCAAAAGACATGACAATCGACATAATAGCTTCGTATTGATTTGATTCAATGCCTTTTATCACGTTTTAGTTCAAACACGATAACAATATTATAAAGAGCCGATGTTCAGGGTTGCACATAAGGATTTTTTTACCTTCGCCAATTTGACGAAGGACTTTTGAATCACTTTCGCCAAACTCTGTTTACCTTCGCCAAATGTGTGAAGGTCACAAAATCACCTTCGCGTTTTCCCTTTATAGATTATGACTTTTCTACTTAACCTGACCAATATCTATCTTAGGGCTTGAGCACAGCCGGTTGTTGATGGTCGCGATCGGGCGACTTACTTTTACAAATTAATCGCCCAACTATGTTATATGCATACCGAGTATCATTGATTCACTTGTGCTATAATAGCTTTACATGTTTTCATCCTAAGGCGCGACCAAACCTTCTTAAGGAAATGTATAACCAAATATATTACTGGAATTTAAAGGTTTGATAATAGGTCTTTGGTGAACGAAGAAAACACAAATCATTTGCGAAGAACCATGGAATTAGTTACAATTACAGTTACAAATTTTACAGGTTGAACGGTCTCTAGTCAGTTTCGAATTCCCCGATTTTCCCAATTTTTCCTTGATGCAAGATTAGTACTAGCTCAATTTAAACTGGTACTTTATAACAATCCATAATTATGTCCAGTTAATATCCAGGAGCCGACATCGCCAGCCAACGTTTAAAACAAATCATAAGTGTATGCGAGCAACAAAGGCGCGACCGATATTTTTTTAGAGAAATCATTTTGAACGAAATTCCCTGGTTATTTTCCATATTTTTTCATGAAATTCTCCGACTTTCTCAAAAATTTTGATTCTTCCTGATTTGAATACGGGATTTTGTAATTCCATGTTTATTCCCTAATTTCCCCTTGGCTGGTCACCCTGATTTTAACAATATTGGCAATAGCAAATTAATTATACATGCGACTGAAACTTGCATGCAAAACATGATGAAACCCTATCTAAAATATCTATTTCGATATCAAATTATTGTCAGTAAATCGAGCGCCGAAGGCGCGAGCAAAAATCTACGCTTTCAAAATTTTATACGAAAATTTTTGTTTGACAAGATTATGAATTCAATCAAAACTTTACCTTCGCCAATTTGGCGAAGGTGTTTCGGTTCACCTTCGCCAAATGGATTTCACCTTCGCCATTGGCGAAATGCGAAGGCTTATGTGCATACCTGCGATGTTTCCCTAAATCAAAATGTTAGCGCTTAAGCATTTTTCTATCAATCTTTTTTTTTTTTTTTGCATAGTGGGTATAAGTTACACACTTAGCACTGCAAATGTGTGACTATATGAATTTAATGTATCTGTCGGTCATAGGCCTAAATACATTCGTAGACAAACCACACTATCCGAAGATAATTAGGTAAAGAAGTGTTTTAGTAGTCTGTCAATTTTGATAGAGTTAGGTAAACCAGAACTGTGAAGTTGTTTTGTGTTTTTTGAAGAAGTTGCCCATTGACCTCTATTTGCATTCTTTTTTGCAGACAAAATAAGTCGCCATTAAAGGCCAAGAATGGGTCCCCACCAAAGGAAAAACATGAAGATTCGCCTGTGAAAAAGAAGCCAAACAAGAAAACCAGAAGGATCATCGAAAGTGATGATGAATCCGGAGATGAAAATGCTGCTATGGAAACAGACACACCTATTGAGAAGGAAGCTGTCGAAGAAAATGATAAACCAGAGGGTTTGTTTATCTCGAAACAAATTAATTTTACTCAAATTTAATCATAATAAATGGCTATGTTGGGATTAGTATTCAATAATGACCCATGTGAGCGTCAAAAATGCTTAATTTCTTCATTCGTATTTTTAGTATATTTTCATTGTTGATCATATCCTGGTAAGCAACTTGATTTGCAATGTAATATATGCACATTTGTTTCCGTTGAAAGGTGTAAAATCAGGCGTGAAGAGGTCGATAGACGACGATGGAATGGAAAGTAGTTCAAAGAACACAGAAGATGACAGCACAAAAGAACCTGATAAGAAGCGAAGTAGAAAATCAGAGGAACCTGCGTCAGAAACTGAAGATCAAACAAGTAAAGCAAACGATGAGAAATTAGATGGTGAGAAATCGAATATAGAATCAAATGAAAAGAAAGAAGAAAGCGACAAGGAAGATGAGAAAGCAAAGGAGAATGGTGATTCGGAGGAAACTGGTGATAAAGACAAAGAGGGAACAGAAACAGCCAAGGTAAAATCAATTTCAATTTCGTCGTGAATTTTAAAACAGAATTTACTTAATTTGATACATGTTTATACAGTGTGCAACACAGAAATTGTTGAGCTTATAGACATCGGTCTATGCGATGTGAATTTCGCATAGACCGAGGCAAATTTGTAAAGACCGGATAATAGGGATGGGTCAGGGCCAGCTTTTCGCCCCCGGGGCCCCGTGACTCAAACCCCGCCCCGTCACGGGGCCCCGTCGATCCCCCATCTATTAATGTTACATCGAGCCTCGACAAACTATGTTTTAAATTTAATAAGATTTCTTTGCAAGATCAGAATTGTGAATTCATTGAAAACACAGTATCTTATATCACTGCATAAATAGATGTATAAACAGGTCAAATTTGAATAATTTATATATATTTTTAAAAATATTTCTATGATTTTGATCAATTTGAGCATCTTTTCTGTTGTTAAAAGTAAAGGTCATTAAGGACGACGGGGCCCCGGGGTTACATTTCGCACCGGGGCTGAACTTTCATCGACGGGGCCCCGACCCATCCCTACCGGATACATAACAAGCCAATTTTTATTGCTAATGAAAATAAACGTTTTTAGTACAGGGTGACCAGTCTCCAGACAGCTTAAAATTCCCTGATTTTTCCCTGACTTTCCCTGATTATAGTCACAGGGCTGCATCTACCCCTGCGGGATTGCGGGATTCCCGCAGTTTGAGAAAAAATCCCGCAGTTTTCAGAAAATGTTGCGGGATTTATCCCGCACTTTAAACGAAAATCCCGCACTTTTCCCAATCTAATGCGGGATTTTAAGAAATAAATAGTCATTTTAACGATTGAAATCGACTTAAAAAAAGTTTTATTGGTAAAATGCATCTAAATGATCTCCTTGATGGTTATGGAGTTTAAAAATTGACCCACTTCCTCTTGCCAAGCTTGCATATATTGTTTTAAGAGAACGACTAACCTAGTCTTATAAGACCAGCCGATTTTACTGGGCTTGTGTAGTTTCGGGGGTCTGGAGCTATATTCATAGGTCTTCTCGCCCGTATGTAATCTCATGGGAAATTTGTATTAAATCCCTGAAAAAAAAAATTCGCTCGCGCCTACGGCGCTCGCATATTATAGTTAATAGTTATACTCCAAAATTTCGCTCGCGCCTACCAACCTAAGTCATAGTGTGATATTAAATAACATGCCGTTATGTTTTTGGTACAGGTTAAAAAATATGGAGAACAAGGACAAATCGGGTAATTCGAAACTGATAACAGACGTGTATTTATACACATATCAATAAAATCAGGAAAAATGATACCTTTATCAAAATATCGTCTTTTGGGTCAAACTGAAAATCCCGCACATAAATTTGAAAATCCCGCAGTTTTCTGAGTAAGGTGCGGGATTTCCCGCACTTTTTCAAATTTACAGATACAGCCCTGTAGTCAATATTTGAGCGCCGACGGCAACAGCCAAAGTTTCAAAGAAGTATTTATAGTGTGCGAGCACCGAAGGCGCGAGCAAAATTATCTAGAGAAATTCCTAAAAAATAGCAAATTAATACTATGAAGAAATTCCCTGATTTCTTGCCCTGATTCATTATGAAATTCCCTGATTTTTCCCTGATATTCTCCAAAAAGGTCGATTTTCCCTGACTTTCCCTAATTTGAAAACGGGACTTTGAAATTCCCTGATTCTCCCTGATTTTCCCTGACGCTAGTATTCAGATACATAATTATTTTATTTGTCAACATCAATATTATTCATAGACATGAAAAATATATAATTAAAAACCCGTATATGATCATGTTGACTTACAAAAAAAAAACGTTATGAAAATTAAAACGAAAAAAAAAGAAAAGAAGAAAAGGCAAAATATCGCATAGACACCGGTCTATACGAATTTGGGATCGCATAGACCGAGCCATTTTCGCATAGAATTGTCTATCGGTCTATGACTTATGTTGCACACTGTTTATATATAAATGTTAAAAGTATATAAAAGATAAGTTTTTGAGCACATTACAACATGCAAATTTATATGGTGCCGGTATATAACTTTGATTACTTAGAAATATGCCATGTATGACCGTAGGATATATTTTATGTATATATCTGACATTCTAGAAGGGAGAAACTCCCTCCAAACCTGTGGAAAAGAAAACAGAAACCAAAAAGAAACCAGGTATGTGAAAACGCATTTCTTGATGCTTAAACTGTGAATTGGTAATGAAATATTTACAAACTGTAAATGTGCCCCCTTGCATGCTTGATGTTTCCGTAAGATCCATAAGATCCGTAAGATCTTTCTCATATCCTTTCTATCATTTAAAAACTATATGTACAAGTATCAGTCAAAAAAAAGAAAAAGTTATGTTTACATACAAGTGACCAAATTATAATGCCATTTTAATTGTATGTAATTTTATTTCGCTGTGCAATTAAGGTCCAAAAAAAGGCAGTAAAAGGTCCACATCAAAGTCCCCGAGAGCCTCGAAACCGAAAAAGGAATCACCGAAAACGAAAAAAGATGTGAAACAAGAAAGCGAAACTGTAAAGGTGAAGACAGAAAAAGACGATGAAGAAAATCTAGAAAAGAAGAGTGAAGACGAAAAAGAAGAAAGGAAAGAAGAAATAAAAGAGGAAAAGAAAGAGGTTAAAACAGAAGTAAAAGAAGAGAAAGACACTGAAAAGAAGGAAAAGGCACCAGAAAGAAAACCTGCACGGAAGTAAGTGGTCTGAATGGGTGAAATAATTAATAACAACTTTTAAGCTTTTTCTTTATTTAATTCACCATACATTTTCACAAATGTACAGGTCAATAACACATTCAAAACACAGTTTGTACTTATTCTACACTGATATATTATAAGTCAATAAATAAATAAATAATTAAATAAATGTTTTATATAAAAAGTGGAATAGTTAAACATCTATTGAAAGCAAAAAAAATATGTCACTACTTTTGCTGATAACATAATTTATTTATATATTTCTTATGAATAATTCAAGATAATGATGTCACTACAGTAACTGCGAAAGTAAAGTGTTTTTTTTTCAGTGAAATTATAACGACTATACCAAATATACAAAGACAGTGATATGAATTTAGGGATCATGTACCGGTTTATGTTGCTGGAAGGATCATTGATAATATATTTGCCACTCAAAGAAAAGACCTGAACGAATACATAATGATATCTACATGTATGACTGTTCATGTTTCAAAGGAATTCAACTTCAATATGATTATATTCATTATATCGGTGTTATAACCTCTTTTCATGTTTTAGTATCCATGATAAAATGATTATTTTCAGTTGTTGATCTTTGAAAATAGTTTCGTCAAGCCAAAACGGATAATAATATTAAATAGAGCAATATCATTTGCCATTGCAGACTCGTAATCAAAGTCAAACAAGTTGAAAATGCTTAAGGGAATATACGATTCTCGTGTAAAGTTCATGTAAGTGACCATTGTTCCTGTGTTGGCCGACCCCATTCTGGCTAAAATTCGTCCTTTAAAGTGTCTTTTTCAGATTAAGACACCTATTCAACGCAAAAATGTAATCCGCAATAACTGACTTTGCAAGGAGAAAAGCCATATCACAACATCATTTTTTGTCAACATCTGCTCCCTGCCTTACTCATAAAGTCTGTCATCACTTGAACTTGAACTTCCAATAATCACTTGAACTTCCAATAATCATTGAAATCATTCGTCTCCAGATAATTACTCAACTCCTCTTGCAATTCCGGGTCATCTTCATATAGCAAATACCCAGAAAACGTTGTATAATCATTCATTAACCCTGATTGGTTAGCCAGAGTCATCCATATATGGTCGTCGTACTTGAGGTGCATGATGAAGGTCTGGCTTCCGGTGCCGTAACCGTCGCGACTGTCGGCATGGATGGGAACCTGGGTGGGTGGCGAAAGAAAAGTATGAAAGAGGATAGATGTAATGAAAGGCATGGGGTAGGCTATGAGGAGAAAAAAGCAATGACAACGCATTGAGTGGCATTTTATGGGTTTGAAGAAACATGCGAAATGTAAGGTAGGCGAAATTTTAGATATGACGGGTATATTGGGAGGTCACGAGTGGAGTTACAAAGATAATGCGTTGAGGGGCACCTTTTGGGTGGAAAGCAAAACTTAGAAGGTCATATAGTCCACTATATTTTAGAAATTAGCGTAGATGGACTGCATGAGCACCTTGTGAACGCAAGGAAATAGAAAAGGAAAAATGTCTTTCATAGGTTTTGCATGTTTTTTCTCGCCGTTTAGTTTATTTTACACTAAATTAAGGTAAGACAGAATATACAATGAAAACGCCTTAATGGCAATTAACGAGAACCTCTGATTAAGAATCTCAATAATAAATAAAAAACGATGTTAGAAATGGATTACTGAATGAACATCTTGTGGTGATCATAAACAAAGCAGACTATAACCTCACACTGAGAAAGAAATAACGTAGATACCCACCTGATGATGATTATTGAGCATAATCCACGCATGCGCCTCCTGGTTCTTCTGTCCCAATATATGCGCCATGAACACATACGTTCCATTCACTTTACACACAAAGTTCGATGTGCGCTCATCAAAGGCACCTCCCAGGTTAGTGTAGATCTTGTCGAAGGTGACGTTCGTGTCGTCCAGGACGGGACCGAGTTTGTGCGAGCGGGCGACGGAGAAGGCCACCTGATTGGTAGGAAAATAATATTTACTGAATGCTCGGTGTAAATTTGGGTAAATTTTCCATAAATTTTGTAAATATACATGTATGATGAACTGTCGAAACCGCCATTAGAGCTCCTTTTTGTCGAGATAAGGTCCGGATTTGCAAACGAAGTTTGGATTTAACTGTTTTGTTTTATTAGCCAAATCTGAAAAATGAGGGTCCCGAATTCGGCAATTTCGCAAAGGACAAATTGGCTCCTTAGGAAATATATTCTCGATATTTTTTATAGATAAAGGGTCCGACTAATCCAATTAGAGTTAGAGTTAGGATGTATGTACAGCCTCAAATCGACTAAGTTACTCAAAATTCAAAGCAAATATTTTGGGTTTCAATAACTTACTCGTGGTGGCTTGGGTGCCGTATCACCCCTGTTCCCCTTTAGCCCAGGCATACCCGGGAATCCTCGGTCACCCTTCGGACCAACTCGTCCTTGCTGACCCACTTTACCCGGGTCACCTGGGTAACCACGTCGCCCGCGTGTGCCTTCGGGACCGGTCGGACCTGGTGGACCGATTTCACCTAGAAAGAAAGTGAAAAATATTGTTATTTCCCGTGTATAACATGCGACCTTACCATACACCGATTTTACATTACCGTAATAGGACCAGGATGCGGGTAATACATAGGAAATAGCGGTAGTGTACGCTACCTGAGTGTACGCTGATTAATATCTTCTTATTCTTTCAGTTTAAGAATGTCTATTGATATGGGACTCATATTGAATTGAAATACCAGCGCGGAAAATCAGATTATTTACTCGGTGATTTAATTAATATTCACCCACGAAATAACGCCTGATAGCATAAACCATGTCAAAACAAATTGACGTAACGCTTTGGCTATTACATGTACATCAACGAAAAAAATAATATTTTTTATATGAGCTGTCCTGGAACAACAAGGAGATAACTTAATGAAGATAATGAATCCTGTTGCAATCCACACTATCGTACAACCGACTACGATCTGCATTCCTCTTCTCATAACAACATGTGCTTTATGGGCATTTGGCCAGTTTGTTTGCGGGATCAAATGATTATTTATTTTGGACACCAATCATTATTAGCTGTTTTAGTAGCTGGTTATTTTCGTCCGTCCGTTTTATGTTATAAAACTAGTTTTACTATTCCTAATGAAACCAGGGGATCATCTACATGTAGTAGGTAGTCCGTTTGTCCGTCTGTCCAACCTGAACCTTTTGGAATCTGTTTGATCTCAAGTTTAAGTGTTCATAGCCAAAAAAAAACAAATTAAGCTACTTTTATTGCGAAAAATAATAACTAGAAATACCAACAAAAAAGGTAAATGTAAAAAAAAATATGTCAAAGGCGCATGAATATCTCAAACCAGAATATCGCAAAGATGTTAACCAATTTTAAGGTTAAAGTACGACTTAAAGGTGCTGCTCCCCACCACTCATCCAACACACAAAACCCATATCGATAACACCCAAACAACAGAATCTGTCAGAATTCTATGTCTTTCCGTGTAGCTGAACGATCTGAAAAAAAAATATGATGAAGACGGATAGTTCACGTGGTATTTTGACGCTCGCCGCGGAATGTTATATATTCGTAGTTATGGTGAATAGATTCTAGTGATTGTTAGACTTTTGCACAGATCATTAGTAGCTGCTTGTTTGTCTAGAGGCGGGGACGTAACAAAAACTTGGATAGCACGTAACCTCTGGATAGGGCGTACATGTAGATGTATAAAGATTGATAAACATTTGTATCATTATAGATAAAACCTAAATCTACTGGTATTTGATTGAGACGCACTCGTTTCAGTATAAGATACATGCATAATTAAAGGAAACTGAGACCTAGTAAGGTAAAAGGCATATCCAGCAAACGTTGCGCTGAGAGAAAATCATTGAGTCCTGGAAATTTGATTCCTCAAATGGTCCAAATATTCAACCTAATAATTAGTAATGTGTTCTGAGACTAATCATTCAAAAATTTACGTCAGTCATGTGATAGTTACTTTCATGCAATGCTCTTGAGCATTGCATGAAAAATGAAAGGATAGGCTACATACTGACCGTAGATATGTATTTTTGATCACCCCATGCTTAGACCATGTCAATATGATTGTGATAAACTGCATAACTACCTGGAAATCTAATGCTAACTGTTTTCTCCAGGGACGTTGCGAATCAATGGCACAAAATCCCGAAATGTTGAGAAATCAAAATTCCCATGATGTGAACAGAGCATGGAAATGAATGCCTTTCTGACAAAGGCTTTTATGCGGACGTCGTTTTCCCGAAAGACTGATGGCTGGTTCTTCATAAATCATGAACTACATGTCACGTTATAATTCCATGCATTATTCATAAGGAGATCGACGTTTTTTCTTTGGTTTGGGATAAACGAAGGTTAAAAATCGCGCGCGGTTAATCGTTACACTAATAACGCGGCCTGTCAATCTGGATTAAGGAAAACACGACAAGTATCGGGAGTGATCGGAAATATGCGAGATTCCGTTTTTCATCTGCGGGTTTTGTGACGGGCTCGTGTGGGAGAGGGTGAAACTTAGGGAAATAAGACGATTTTTGTCGTGCACAGGGTTTACAGCTCTTGGGCATGTGGCTTTTGTAAAGATATGTTTTTGGAACGATCATGAAATTATTCAAACCCGACATGATACGTATCCGCAGTTTTCTCAAGTCTATATTATAGTATCCTTGATTCTTTTTGTCAAACTTAGTTTATCTTTACATTTATACACTTTTAAATTTTCGTTACTCCACTTTCGAAGTTTCCTAAACTTTAAAAATAATTTTTTTGCTAAATGTGGAATAGTCCTTTTTCAGGAGAACGATCTTTAACATTACCGTAAGCAATCAACAGTTGTATCCTTCTTGTTGACGAAACAAATTGCGATGGTTCCTTGTCTTAAGGGCAAATTTGAAGGTTGTGTAAAGCAATACGTGTTCTTACCAAAACAGAATAACAAAAATCACCCAATTATACGGAAACTAAACATATAAAATTAAGGTAAAATAGGAAGCAAGAGCTCAAAACAAATCATTTGCGGGTAATGGTAAACAAAGGCAGAAGGGGAAAAGGTTTGCCGGTTATACACTTTCTGTAACCTTTTGAGTCCCTCTTAATCTTCGAACACTTTTTACCGTCGCATCTGTTTTTGCACCAATATGAGTTGAAGAAAACAAAAGAAAATTATTTCTTTTCTAGAGCTGGAACTGTACTCCGTGTTTTTGCCGTCGCTAGTCCCGCGGGTCGAACAAAAAAAATGGTTTACGCGAAGTATTGTTAACTTGACTTCCGGGAGAATTGTCATGACAAATTTTGGAATTCCAAGGTCATATATCCTGTTATGACAGCTGTTCTCTGAGGATGGACCGCTTATCTTTGGTTAAATTCTTCTATATTAAAAAAAATTAGGTTCGTTTCGGTTAAAGGGATCACCCAGATTTTTGAGTACACAGACACCTATTTTGTCTTGACGGTTCTGCAACAACTGGTTATATAATAACTAGTCCATTGTTTGTTTGCTCTATTGTTTTTTCATGATGCTCCTTTGGCATTTTCTTGTGCGGCAAAAATAAACATATTTCATTTCGACATACATGTAGTTTTTGAGAAGAAGAATAGGGATAGGAGAGAAAAAATCAGTTAGTTATGATGGGAAGCATACGCCGTCAGGATAGAGCTGAAGAAAAGGCCTTGGTTGACATGATGTCTGAGCAATTATTCAGACCAACATGAATGGTGTGAACCACTTATATTTCTTTATTTCAGTCCAGTGAAACTCGTATCTTTAGTTTGGTCAGTGGGTAAAATACTGATGTATTGATGCATGTCAGTCTATATGAGAATGAAACGCCAAGGTGTACCAGACCTACAACAAAGAGTGATTCGTCTAGTCTCCGTCGACACATGTACATGTATTGTAAAGATGTTGAAAAACTATTGCCTAATGGAAAACAAGAGCTACAGTTATGTTCTATGTACGGCGAATGTAAAATAAAAAA
This sequence comes from Hydroides elegans, assembly GCA_001703475.1. NCBI lineage: Eukaryota > Metazoa > Annelida > Polychaeta > Sabellida > Serpulidae > Hydroides > Hydroides elegans. The sequence goes on along the minus strand of LQRL01130303.1, from coordinate 11,237 downwards.
ATGTTATAGAATGAGATGCTTTGATTTTTCTGGCAAAAGCGCACCTTTAAAGCGGACATAAATAAACCAATATGTTTCACTTTCCATGCTCTCCAAACTAGCCAGATTTCTCAAAAGTGCGCTGACCAGAGCAAGTAATGTTCGGCGGTGAAATTAATAACTGTAGCTTCTTCAAAATTACTTCTTTTTACATGCGTGTGTCTCTCATTATATGTAATTAGCAGTAAAACCTTGTATTTTCCGTCTAATTATGTAAATGTTGGTAAACAACAAAAGGGAAAAGAAGATGAGTTAGGAATGGTAACCATTTGGTGAAGTATATTTGTTGTTGGTAATGAACACTCATTTGCCAATTTTGCTTGTAGAATTTCACTCGAAATGCAAACCCGAGTACGAATGTTTGTCTTAATGAGCAACTAATACGAGGTGAGGCAACCGAAACTTCTTAGTAATGCAAAGTTCAGATATTCCCCGGAGACTCAAAAATGCTTATAGCTATTATCATTAAAATTTATTGACTGCGAATATTGGTCCTTGGATATTACAACTTACTTTCGTTTATGTCACTGTTTGTTGCGCGTCAAATATGCTTACAATGTAAATGTTATGGGCATATCCACGTAACTTTGACATAGAAAACATGAAATCAAATTCATAATAGAGTTGTATACTGTTGTTTTTCGGATAGAACGATGCCCAAACCATACAAAATCGTAAAATTATGTTGATTCGGCCAAGATCTCAAATTGAAATAAGCTTTATTGTAAGCATGTTATAAATTCAGAATTTCTATTCAGGATTTTGACCTTTTCATATGTGATCGTCAAATTCAAAATATTGATCTTAAGTACTGGTTATTTTACCTTTTGATTTATGCAACTATGTAGAACCCATGGGTAAAGTCAAAGTTGTGTTCCTTGAGGATGACTTTATTGATATTTGATTGTTTCATTCATCAAAAAGGCATGTAACGTACGTAACGAAAAGTTCTTCTTGTTTTTATATCAATCTAATGAATCAATGTAAAGTAAATCTTTTTCTATAATATCCTCTTAGGTAATACCTCGATACAATAGAATATTAATCGTTTTGATTATCGGACCTGTTAACGAAATATAAATGTTTGAATAGTGTAACGTACGTAACGAAAAATGGGTCAAAATTAGTTTTTCACTGAATTCGATTAATTCAATAAATTAGCACGATTAATCTAATGAATTAATTAGAGTTAATTATAAGAAACAACAAATAAACCTAAATGAGCTTAAGTTTTCAGGAAATAGCATGTCCTTTTTGAATATTTTTGACATCATGTTTGATAGTTTTTTTTACAATATTTCTAACAATATTTCTCTATAATTACATTCAATTTCTGGGCATTCAACGTCAAATTAAACTTTACAACTGATATAGTTAGTGTTAGAACATTAAAAAGCCCGATTTATCGCTAAATTGTCATTTATGAATCGTGTAACGTACGTAACGCACTATGGTTAAATTTAGATTTTCACTTTTTTTATTTTAATGAAATAAGTACCATTAATCTAATTGTTAAATCAAAGTAAAATATTATAAACTTCAAATAAACATTAATGAGCTCACATTTACATAAAATGGAATTACTTTTTAAAAATATTTTGACACCACATTTGATATCGTTTGTATCAGCATTTTTCCTTAAATATATTCAATACCAGGGCAATTTTATAACTTAATGATGGCTTTTTCAAACCGTACTGGGTTTCCTGCCACATTTGGGAAACAACAAGGCATGAATGGGAGCCTTCTTTAGATTTTTGTTATATTTTGAAATT
>LQRL01130302.1:14552-31492 GCA_001703475.1 Hydroides elegans | reverse complement strand
GACATTTAGAAATTGCGACCGCCACCAGCCCGGGGCAAGACCAAATACATTATGAGCTTTTTTATTTTCTCTCACCTATAATAAAACATCAATCTTTACAAATGACACATTCTGTTATGAGTTAATTATGCGTATTTGCTTGTCTGCTTTCATGGAATCTGGGACATATGCAGTTAACTTTTAATGGCCCCAAGGAAACTCCCCGATTCTTAAATTTTCAATAATGGGTAATGTGATAGATCAGTTTTCGGTATGTTTGATATTATTGGGATTAAGTTTAAAGGTATATATTGTTTAATACAAATTATATCTCCTCAAGCCATGGACAATCTGCTACTGAATTTATCTGATTGATTTAAGCGTGGAGATAATAGAGGTCTAGCAACGAAATAGAAAGGAGACATAAGAAAGATTATAATACAGATTTGAGTCAATGCAAGTCTGCATCAAACTTATTAATAATTGTTTCATGTACGGGCCAAATTTATGTTTTCAGTTACATTTTTTTTTGTTTTACTATTTCAGCTTTTTGAGCTTTTTAATCTTCCCTTTGTTTCGATTCTTCCCATTTCAATGTTATTATATTATAGTTATATACATTAATATGTGTAGGGACAAAAAGCACAAAGTATATTGATGATGAGTTTGAAAACATTCTCACTGTGATAAGTTTCTCAGATATCAGCGACAACTTTTTGTATATTCTATTATGGAGACGAGGCATAACATGTTTATAAGCAGCGGGAAATAATTTTTTTAATAATTTGTAAAACCCCGATTAGTATGTCGGAACATCCTGGGGTGACTATGCTCGTCAATTCATTGTCACACTGTGTGTTTACTCAAATTTGGACAAAATCTGCTTGAAAGTAATTTTGCCAATGACAATAGACCAGTGTGACAGTACTCAAGGCTTTGATAAAGAATAAATACGATTCATATAAGATTGCGACGAAACATAATAATTACATGCTAACGTCTTGACATGAAAACAAAAAGACCCAATAATGGCTAATTTGGCCCACTACAATTGATAAAATCAAATATATCACTGGCATATCGATGAATCAGTCAATTGATTTTGTCTGATCCCCTTACTCATTCTTATTGAAGATTCATCAATGCAATTCAATCACTTTTCATCGAAACTCTGCTGGTCAGAGATTAACAATATGTTTTTACAATGATCGACATGGAAAGAAAAACAATGTAGTCTAAGATATATGATTTTATAAAGCTTCACAATTATGGCTCGTTATTCCTTTTTGTCAAAACGTATTTCCGACAAAATATTATACTTCGATTGAGTCATAAAGGATATTCATACATTCATAGCCTCTATACTTTGACTATACAACTTGGAAGACGCGATGTAGCAATGCGATCGAACAGCGTATACGGCCAAATTGTCATCGAATTTGGAAACAAAAATAATCGTGTCCCTATCTAAATGGACTTGAAAACAGAAACACCTATTTTCGAAATATTTCACTGACAAAACCGAGGAGTGAAAATATTTTAGCAGCATTCATCGACATATAGTTTTCGGTATCAGGACAACTCACCCTAAAACCAACTCACCCAAATAGAAATTGGTTTTTGGTCAACTCAACCAATTATTTTGGACGACTCACCCAATTTTTTGGACAACTCACCTAATTATTTTTATCATATTATATGACAAAATATCCCGATTGTTTTATTCAGTGAGTACAAATATATAAAGAAACGAATAAACTCAAAGATACATATGCGCTCAGAAAAGCGCCTTGAATGCGTATTAAATTAATGTATTGGTTGCTGCTTAACGATTTAAAAGCATAATTTAAAAGCATAATTTAAATTTTGTTTTGGGTGAGATGGTTTTTGGGTGAGTTGTGCGACAGTTTTCAGTTTTCATATTTAGAGAAATGCGACTTTCGACAGAGGGCTTAATGGCATGTCATTACATCAACAAACAAAAACTTTCTGGGGTTTTGTAGAACCTTATTTTTTCATGACTTTTTTTACGTTCATAACGTTGGTATTAACCGAATCAATCATATGAAAGGACACGTTTTATATGCGATCATATGCCCCTCAATAAGGGTAGCCTATATAGTACACATTTTTACATATACAGTGACGCGCGGTTCTAACTTCTCATTATCCTTAACGTATAGCGTTTAGCGTTTATGCATTTAACGTTAAACGTTTGTGCGTTTTGCGTTTAACGTTTAGCGTTTTCAAACGCGCGCCACTATAAATGTACATAGTGGCTCTCTTGAGCTTTCATGAATTGAGATAAGTTCCTTCAATTAATTATAATAAATGTATTTTACAATATTTTGCTATCCGACGCTGCTCTTTGTGTTAGAACAAGGGTCAGATTTATGATTAAACGCAACATTATTTCATTTACTTTTTAATGACGATAATCATATGATTTGCCTGTTGTGGTCTATGAAGTGAAAATTCATTTCAACTGTTTTGAAGCAAATAATAAATGTTGATATTTTCTATCATAGAACTATTTATCTTATGTATTCGTAAATAAAACACCTCAATAAATATTATTTAAAAACTGATTAAAACATGGATCATTTTTTGCACTTACAAATTGTATAGAACTCGATAAAGTTTGAAACTGCAAAGGAAGAAATGTATTTTTTATTTTTTTTTATTCAGACAGACATCGAGTCAAAGTAATGCTATAACGTCCTTTTTAATTATTTAGAATAGCATTTGTGTTCTCTTATAGTTCAGATATGTCCTCATATCGCTCCAAATAGCTGGATATTGGGGTGCATTTTTTGACGATCTATTGCATATACAAAACTCTTTGAATGGGAATTTTCTTTAAAACATAAACTTTATCGTATTGAAACTTCTAATCTAAATAGAGTACTGCGCCGTTCAGCTACGATTTATCTCTGATTAACATGTAACACCTCACACATTTATTTATATTCATATGCTTCTTTTGTAATTGTTTAAAAGAGTAAAAATATAAAAGAAATGAAACGATTTAATACCTTTATCATTAAGTGATAATAAATAACAAAAAAGTAATCGATATTGTTACGAAAAATAAAATTTCAACATTGAAAACAAAAAAAAAAACAAAACCAAGAAATGCGTGGGAACAAGTATTGGACAACACGAACCCTTCATTGGCTTTTATTAATAAGGAGCATTAGACATAAAGATGAGGATGTTATTATGGATTGAAAGATGACCATATTGCGTGTGTCTTTGATTCACAAACTGAGAGTGAAATTCATCAAATTGAGAGGCACTTCCTACAACCGTCCCTTGTCACCTCTCAACAAAAGTACTCATTAAAGAAGGGCAACCGGTGAGTGGTTCAATGCAGGCGAGTAAAACAGACGAATATGAAGAATGCGCTGATGTTCAGAACCATAGGAAAAGTATTACAATTAACCAGCATGTACTAGAAGACATTTAATTATATTTCTTATTCTGATATTTTGACAATTTTGAAAGAATTGCTACTTAGGTCGGAGTCCATTTTATCAGAACAATAGAATTGCTACTTATAAGTCGAAGTTTATTTTATCAGTACACAAACTATCCGCATATAACTAAACATACAGTTGCGCGCGTTTCTAACCCAACATGGAAAACGCTAAATGCTAAACGTTAACCGCAAAAACGCTAAACGTTCAACCATGAAGGCTGAACGTTAAACGTAAAACGCTATATTATGTTATTACAAACCCTTAAGCGTTTAAGGGCGAACGCTAAACGCTAGGGAGATTGTAGGTTAGAACTGCGCGCAACTGTATTGAGCGATATTTGTAATATTGTTTATTGGTGGTATTGAAAAAAAAACAATGACCTTATATCTGAATCTGATGCACATTATTGATATATGATGTACGAGTTTAAATTGGAATTCTTTTTTTTTAATTTGGCCTTTATTATATACATTAAACAATAATTGCTCCATGACATTTTGTAAACAAAATAAAAGAGTTACCTTAGATGGAATTTTGACAAATAGACTCTACGACGATCCGGATTATATTTTATTTCTTATCGCAGACCTTTTTCACAATTAAAAATGTAATATTCAGACAAATTCTCAATTCCGTCGGGTGCTCGTTGACAAGACCAGTCATTAAATCATGACTAATTGTCGCTACATCATTGCAATCCTGGCATTCAATAGGTCGATTCTGATGAGCAGTAAAAGGCCAGATTTCTCATTGTCAACGGTTCAATGACAAAATGAAAGATTCGTCGCAGATGCACACAATGGCAAGAAAACATTTTTTCTTGTATAGTTTTAAAGATAAACTAAATGTCCTCAAAAAGTGCACTTTAAATATACAGCATTAAGTCATGAGGATGAAAGAATAACCATAACGTACTCAATTAATACATGTTTGGTTATTCAATATAACAACACCAATTGCATCGGAAGAATAACAAACCTTTACGCCTGATTTGCGTGTAACACTTTCAATTCATGCATCATTGTGAAGAAAAAATCCAAGAAAACAGAGAAAATAGCAATATACTGCTGTCACGACAACAATTCTAAATTAAATTAACCAAATGACATGATGAATCTAACAACTGACAAATTTGAATTTGATGATTGCAATTGAAGGGCTCATTGCACAAACCTGTTTAGATAAAAAAAAACAGGTTTTTTTTTCTTAGATAACAACTCAGTCGGTATTTTTTATTTGTGAACTAGCATCCTTATGAGTATTAAAGGTATACGATAAACATTTATTGTAGATGTTTAATATTGAAAACCATAAAATACTGGTGTGAACCGTGAAACTCACTGCTTTACGTGCACAAACTAGTCTATTATAATGAACTTGTTGTTTCGATGCAACACGCCAGACACACACCAAGTTAATGTTTCTAGCACAATCTGCTTTTAGCAATAAACGTATAAAAAACTATATTTTCTTTATATTAAACAAAATATAAACTGAATCTTGCAAAAACAACTTTTACAATAAACATGTTTTGACAATAAACATTTTTGCCAAAAAAATGGGAACTTTCAAAGCTGTTATTCTAAAAACTACGATTTTACACGAAACAGGTTTATGCGCTAATCCTTTCAATTGTCTCTTTATTGGATGTGCTCATCTACAGATTTTGTTAAAATTATTCGGTTCCATAATTTTTGTCACTCAAAGATAATTCTGTAACTAGAATTTGAAGTTTTTTTTTCAAATAAAATATGATATGAACATGTTCAGAGAAAACGGATTATCTGAACTTCTGATTTTCGGTTGACTCATCAAATTATGAAAGGTGTTCAGTAGGTAATTATGATAGTTATATGTGCTGTCATTATGGTTGAATTCTTAATATAAGATAAGTTTGATGTGAAAACTATGATTATTCGTTGCCATTATGTAATAACTTTAAATAAATGTACTGTTATATTTCACTTGCAGACATAAAACGCGCGGATGTCGGACAACTTAAATAATTTGGTCAACTCACCCAAGTTTTTGGTCAACTCACCCAAGTTTTTTTTAATTTCTAGATTTCTTTTGAAAATATTTTCTTATCAAATTATGCAACCTGACTTGCATAATTTACTGTAATTTTGTTGTTTTAGAGTAGGAAACGGTGTATTTTGATGTTTTTTCTCCATTGTGTTGTTTAATTACAGATATACATCGTTGGTAATTGATGAGATATGAAAATTATGGAAATATCTTTTTCAAACCTGTAATTTGATCATTTTCAAATAGAGCGCTTACAGTTAAAATTTTAAACGTTTCCCTGAGCACAGACGTTTCCCTGAGCACATACATTTATCTGAATTGAATAAAAGTAACGCGTGATCTGCACCCTGGGATCATCCCTCGATTAGCGATCGCGGATTAAATTGATCCCCTCGCATAAGTAATTCATTCAATACCGATTGCAATCATAATCTGGCAGCATAAATGAAAACGAATAAAATAAGGTATCAATTATGCCTCAAAATCAATTTCCAATTAGAGTTTATTTAATAATAGTTGAAAACCAATAAAACAATTATTTAATTTCAATTTCGATTTTTAAATATTTTCATATTGCTATATTTATTTTTCAATGTATATATCATACCCAATTAATAATAAAATTGGGACCCTTAAGTATTTTTATGCATAAAAAAATTGGGTGAGTTGTCCAAAAATTTGGGTGAGTCGTCCAAAAAACTTGGGTGAGTTGACTTAAAATTTGGGTGAGTTATCCATAAAACTTGGGTGAGTTATCCAAGAATTTGGGTGAGTTTACCATTTTTTTTGTGGGTGAGTTGGTTTTTGGGTGAGTTGTCCTGCTCCCACCATCCCAAAACGCGCCCATCACAAAGACATACAAAAGTGCGTTTTCAAAACTTAAATGGGCACATTATTATGGTTTTGAGGTATTTCTTAATGATCTTATTATTGAATCTGATTAAATTTGTATAGGATGCTATTTTTTATTTTGAAAACATATGAATACATACTTTCTCTGAGACATAGTTTTGAATGTCTTTCTTTGAACATGTGGATGCCAGACCACACACCCAAATACAAACTCACCCACAAAATAACTCGCCCTAGTGGTGACCAAAACACCCAAGATTTTGACCAACTCGCCCAAGTCTTTGGACAATTAACCCTTTTTTTAAATAGCCAAATTACTTTGAGAACTTATCTCACATCAAGATATGCATTTTTTGATATAAAAATTATGATTTTTAAGTCATTTATTAACAAACGATGCATTTGATATTTTAATTATACACAGACGCGTCCCTTTGCATACACGTTCCTCTGTGATCTGAGCATCGACGCTAAAATCTAGATGTAACATGTGATGCTTTAATAGGTATACTATTAATCGTATAATTGTGCATCAATATGTACTGAATACAATTTGCGAGATATTTTGTCATATTTAGATTCTAGTGAAAAAAAACTGAGTGGGTCGTCCAATTTTTTGGGCGAGTCGAATTTGTTGGTGAGAAGACCCAAACTTGGGCATCGTGTCAAAGAATTTTGGTGAGGTGATCTTTTTTTGAATGAGTCGGTTTTAAGTGAAGTGTCCTGATACCTAAACAAAATATATATTCTGTTTTAGTTTATATTTTTTTATATATTTTAATAAACCTTATTAAACTAGACTCGAAACTCGACTTGTATCGATTATACCAATGTAGTTACACGTGTCATCAAATGATATTTTCAAAAAGGTTTTATTAATTTTCTTCCCGTCTTTCCGTCAATGAAATATGGCTACGCCATAGATAAGAATCGATTAAAAGATACATTTCGACTAAATAGGAAAACATTGCTATGAAATCCCGATGCAATTTGGGACCCAGCATCACTCAAAATACAACCAACCGACACAGAGCTATCAGCGTATCATCTAAATGTGAAGTTAAAGAAAATGATCATCACCGAGAAACTTAATAATATATCACAAACTAAAGGCACCGGAATCTGGAAAATATTCAATGCATTTATGAATGCATAAGTATTTAGTATCTACAGGATATCTGCATTATCTCCGGATTCTTTCGCAAGCACTCTGTACCCGGGGACAGATACAGTTGCAGTAACTATTCTAAAAGAACAATGTCCCGAAAAAGTTGCGTATAACCATGTTCGGGGCGCTGATCTTCTGGGATGGTAACTTCAACCGTATCTGTCTCCGGGTACAGAGTGTTCCAAACGAATATACATCGGAGCTAAGAAGGAAGGGAGAGGCACATCCAAAAAAACTGTGACTGAGTTATTTTTTTTTGGTTTTCCAGTTAGATTTATATAAACATGTCCGTATTAATAAATATATCCCTGTCAAAGTTGGCGAAGAATAACAATTATGGTATTATTGTTGTACTTACCTTCTTTGTTATATATTATGCATACATTTTGAAGAAATGAATCTTGTCAACAGTAAGATTATCCAATGTCGTTATTGATTGCTACAGTAGATTGTATATTCATATTGTACTTTGTAACTACAATGCCCTGTCCTACAGCAATTCGGAAAGAACTGAATGTCTTTTCACTTTTTTAAAGGAGGAGGAGGTATTTCTAAACTGATGTTGTTTCTTTGAAATTCAAGCTATTAAGATTATCAATATAAATGTCTGTATGGATATGTTATATTTTATAAGTCATATGATGACCAGTTTGACATATATTTTAGCGACTTTCATGAGCTCAATTTAGCGTATGGGGTTTTCGTATATTGAAATCTTCCCTAGACATAACAATACCAGAATGTAATTCTTTAAATGATCTTAATAGACAGAAAGATAAAAAGTCGCGGATTAAACGAAACCTGTTATCGTTTTAAACTATTGGAAATGTCACATGATATTGGTATAACTCAAAACTTTGGTGGTTCACGGATCAATGACGCACTATTTATCACTGTTCAAAGAAGAAAAAACGTAACTCACGCTTGCCATGTATATTGATTAATGAAAACAAAACAATATTGCAATTAATTTTCATTGAACACATGTCTAGATATAACTATGTATCCATTTAAACTTAAGAATTATGAATTTTCGTTGATATTGAGAAATGGAGAACATTATTAATGGAATTCTTAATGAACTCATCAAAGCATGGCTAGCTGTGAGTATGGGTCAGATGTCATTTAATAACCGTGGAATGAATCGGAATCAAACCGCGTCCTTCTGTCCTAATGAGAACAGGACATTCCGGAAGTCCATATCCCTCTTGGCGAAATTAGACATTACAAACTTGAAAACAACAGAAACAAATAACCGTTTATGAATGCATAAACATTGTATATGCAACTAAAACAAATATATTATTTTTTACAGTCGCTGTATTGCTCCAAATTCATAACACCTCTAACGTATTGTTTTCTAACTTCGTATTGCGGTCTCTGCATATCTTTAATTTTTAGTTTTGAATATTGATCAACTTTATCACAAAATTAAAATTATCATCAATAGCCACATACAGTGTATGGATATCGCAACGCCAACCATACGTCATGCATCAGTACCCCAAACGGGAACCCTCCTCCGTGACTGGATGACTCGCTCTTCCATCAGGACGCACATGGCTCACCCTCAGCTCATTGCTCTGTGTCCCCGTACCTTTGATTTCCTGTTTGCGACGGCGACGTAAAAGCCCAGATTGATCCCTCTATGGGCTCCGTCCACATGGTCCGGAAGCCGCGAGGGAATGACGATGCCGTTATGACCTTTATATTGTGCCAATAGTCAGCAGGTATTATGCCCCGTCATCGGCAGGCGACCATTAGTGAATGCCCCGTACGTTTTGTTCAGTCCAAACAATTACGACTCTTCGTCGTCGGTGTTAAAAAGAAGGGGCGCCGCTTTTTTTTTATAAATCGTGCCCACTTCTCTCCGTATCACCCCGATGTCATTTTATCGTTATTTAATGCGTTAAACAAAGTGGTGGCAACTCAGCAAAGACGATTTGTGGCATAATCGATGAGCGATATTAAAAGAGGGTGAACCATAAAGGATGCCTAGAGCTATGATGGATGTGTAAAACTCAACCAGAAGCTCATTTCCGGTTGAGGTAGTCATTACACCACGCTTGAGTGACGCGCCCGCTCGACACGGAAAGCGCTCCTTGAAATCCTGAATCCGATAGCCAAGAGATGATGGTGCTGAGGGTCACAAGGTGGAATCAGAAAAAAGGTGTAATGAACGATGCGCATTTAGAGAATGAAATAAAATGTACATTGATTTGTATTAATATTATTGTGCTATTATGGGACTAAATTTTATCAAATACAGTATCAATAACTAAATAAGAAAATATAATTACAGCAGTCATATGTTTTGGGGTAGTTTGCTTTATTTTCTTTCACGATGACTGAAATTCTCTATTAACGTAAGACACGTTGCATAGATAAATGATCATGATATTCTTAAATATTCTACCTGAATGAATGTATATTTCTTGTATTCTTTTATTGTGACAATAACTTTAGCTGACAAAAACTCTTGCAAGCCTGGTATTTTTCTCCAACCTCGATTGAAGCTGTGATTGATATGAAAGCCGGGCCATTGTCGTCACGTGAACTAAAATAGTAAAAGAACAATCAAAATACAATTAAAGTGACACACTCATGACTTGTGCTCTCTCGTGTCCATATTTTCCCACCACCAAATCGCCGCCGATTTCGCTTTTATTTCCATAATAGTCTCCGCGACTTGTTCCGTCATTCACTTTAAACTTGAGCCCATCCTCCCCTATTCGCGTCGTTCGCTGCCACCACCTCGTTGCCTGATACAACCCGATACATTTCGTATCACATATCAAGCATAATGAATGCAATCGTCTCATTGCAATCACGAGCATTGTAGTTCAAGTGATCCCCGACCAAATGAGGCAATGATTGATTCAAGGAGGAAGAGCACCTCACGAGCTTTTCCCCAAAAAAGCTGTTCCCCACCAATTTCCAGCTGGCTTGGAAATTTTGAGAAAATTCATTTAAGCTTAGAGATTTGAGAAGTTTGAGGAACACCTTTTTTGTTAATTTTTTCCATTTTCATAATATTTAATGAGAATAATTATTTCTAAATTGCTTATAATTGCTTGCCTTTATCCAATAAACTGTAATTTGCAAGATAAAATACAATATTTTGTTATATTAAACATTTCAAATTTCGCAAAAGGTGTTCCTTATCTGTTCCAGGCTGGCTAGAAAAAAGAAAAACAGCCCAGCTGGCTTGGAAAAAAGGAACACCTTTTTGCAAAATTTAAATGATCAAAAATCATTATTTTGTTGTTCTTCGTAGTCGTAAAATTGATTTTAGTTGATTTTACCACCTTTTGAAAAATATGTCGTGGGGTGCCCTTCAAGGAGTAACGCCTCATTGATTTTCATGTAGTTTCACATTTGAGCAAAAGGCCACAACAATAGTTGACACAGACACACAAGTTGAAAGATAAATTATCACCATCACCCTAGCCATTTTTTTACGATTTACCGTTGTGGTTTTGCAGCGGTAGTCTTGTCACCTATTGCGCAAATGTCACTGGTTTATAACTAAAAAGTGGAAGAAAATAAAGAGGTCTATATTACTTAGGACACAGTTGTCCATTTTATACCACCTTGACTCCCGACAGGCAAGACGTCGACTGCAGATTTAACAGAACATTCAGAGTATTTATATAGAGGTAAAATTCAGTTTACCGTTATTTTATATCGAATTTTCTGAAACCATCGTTTATAAAAAGTATATACGATAAACTGAATTTTACCTCTATGCATAAGTCTATTGTCACATGACCCTTATTATCATGACCTGAGGCACCGATAAACCATATAATGATAACACCCATATCCACAACCCCATACACGGATACAGCATAAAAATTACTGAACCATACCTAACGTTTCCATTTCGTAATGTTGACGCATACCTTATCTTTTGGGAAATGTCCGTAAAGGACGCATAGACCCTTCCTCCCTTTTGTGTTTCCTCGACTTTTCAGAAGTTCTCATCTTCAACAATCAGAGCGATTCCGCTCCGTACTTAGCGAGTCATCACACAGCATCTACTCAACAGAAATGAACGGGAAATTACGGTGCATTATTTTATTCCACTCTAAGAGCTACTCATAATTGCTTATGCATTTTGTGTCACCCACATCCCGAAAACTAAGTGCCAGGGGCGGGTGTTTAGTGATTCAGTCCTTGTCTACTGATATTCATCCATGTCTTACAAATATCACCTTTATGATTCTGCTTTTGTTGAACAAAAAGCTGATTATTGCAAAAGCTGGTCTGTTTTTGCCACTCGACAATTCTAATTTCCCATATTGGACAATCGAGACATGCGTTATTCTTGTTGGTGATGATTCGTGTTTTGGTGTCTTTACCTATTTTCTATTATTGTATAAAAATATAAAATCTATATTGAATTTAATTGAATATGAATAAATGCTAACCTACACAATACCATATCATCTTAGATATTACATTAAACAGTGATCAACTAAAAAGTGCTAGATTCTATTACAGTAGACTCTCGTTAATCGGAACTCCTCGGGACCAAGCAAATTGGTTCCGATTAACCGTGGGTTCCGATTAACAGTATTTTTCAATATTTCTGGAAAAAGGCCAATAGCCCTATGTTTTTGTAAAAGCTAAATCTAACTTAATCTTCTGCGTTCAGAGGGGTCGAATATAAGCTTGAAATCGTTTAGTCAAAAACTATCTTATATTTCCTCAATTTAAAATGCTACAAAATATAAATTTTTGCTCAATTTACCACTTCCATATTTTCTTTATATAAAGCAAACGTTTTAATTATGAATCACATATCTCAAAAGACACAAAGTCAAGTGTACCTTTACTCCGTTTGTTTTATGGGCGAAACATTTAATCCTAACCCCTTTACAGTCAAGCGAACCTTTACTCCGGCGAAAACCCTTGATTTCCTCCTCTTGATGTGGATGGATCATGTATCTCGCTATATGCATGCTTTGTTCTCATAGGAAGATAGCAAAGTGTCAAATCCAAAAGTTCATGAGATGGAACCTTTTATCGGTACCCCTCCCTTCTTAGGTTCTTTGTTTATTTAAAACAAAAGATGCGCCTCAAAGAGAATATGGTTTGAATGAGCATTAAGGATATTATGGTTTTATATATTTGCCATAACAATGGTGACTGAATACGTTGAAATGAGCTCTTTTGTGACACTTTAATGGACTATTTTGTGCCTTTTGAGGCTCATATCGGGTTCCGATTATTAGTGTATTCGTTAATCGGAACTTTTACATTGGTTTAAATGGAGGTATTTCGCGGGACCGACCGAATCGGTTCCGATTAACCGATAGTTCCGATTAACAATGTTCCGATTAAAGAGAGTCTACTGTACTTACTTGATTCGTGTTTTGAAACCCAGAATATTTATTTCTTATGAACCAAAGTATATATAGTTAAACAATACATCGCTTAAAATGACAATGTACTAAAAATTAAACATTGGTGTATGTTGAGAACAAAATAAATATATTTCGAAATCTGCATAACTTTAAAAACTAATAATAATTTCAAAATGGCTGGGTATGTGTTTTTACTCAAGATGTTTTATTTTTATTTCAAAGACAGTTATAAAAAAGTATTGATTGAGATCAATTGAATGAATTAATATGTATCAGAGTTCAGTTCAATTCGTTATTTCATTTACTGTTGTTTAATTTTCATTAAGCGGTAATGTAATTTTCTAAATGATAACCCTTAAATGGTGATTGGCGTACAGTCAGCCGTCTGGAGAGAGCGAGGGAACATGAAGGGCCCATATTTATCAAAATCTAAGCACACTTACATTCTAAGTTCAAAGTCAATTTCTCGGTACTTACGTGAAATTTCCACTTAAAACTTTTCCAATAGCTTGAAGTTACATCAATGATGATGAATATAACTATTTGGTGTTATAAATCTAGATATGAGTTGAGATTTCACCCAATGACTTAGAATGTAAGCGTGCTTAGATTTTGATAAATATGGGCCCAGATTCCTGAGCATCTAAGACAAGTAAGTCAAGTCAACCGATAACACAGTTGAATGACTGGGTAAACAGACACTTTCGGCCTTTGATTTTAAGCTACATATAGTGTATATTATAAATTGACTTCATATTATATCCTTTGTTTATTTGCAGCAATCAGTGATTTCTCAAGTTTAGCCAATATTGGATTACGAACGGGTGTATCAGACTGGATGTCTAGAAAAGTAGTGGGTCTCCTCTTCTGGAATCTAGACTCCTTCTAGACTCCCTCTAGACTCTTCTGGTATCTGGACTCCTTGTCTATTCGTTACTTCATGTCCGTTACTTCCTGTCCGTACTTGTTTGAAATAATGGTTAAATATGAAATAAATAAACTATTTTTAATGATAACAAACGACTATTTCGCATTGAGGCGAAACATATTTACGTGTATTCTTTATAATGTGTTTTTTTTTTCGCTTATAATAACTATAAAGGTACTTCATAATACGCATGCCGTTGTGCGCCTTTGTGAACTTCGCTTTACAATCACATCTGACTGGCTTTGTAGTGCTTCCCAGTGTTCACAGTTCGTGCCCCATTGCTCGTCAAATTAATGAGCCCATTCAGCAATTAAACATCACTGCCTTACCTAATGGCATTCCCTTTCAGACGGGTTCAGCGTCGCAGAAAATGCCCGAATCGATATGATTTTTTGGCGATAGCGAGTGTTATTCTAAGCTGATAAGTGTTTTATTCGCGCGAAATGGTTCGCGACATCAGAACGACAAAACGGGGGGATGACAAGTGTAGTGAGTTTTAAAAAAGCTGACTTTTATGTCTTTTACTTATTGCCGCACAATTAAGTTGACAAGTCAAGCCTTTGTATTCCGCCATTGTAGATGCTTGCTCCTCAACGCCCAATATGCTCCAATGCAACGCTTCAAAAATCGCTTTGAGGCCATAGTCAAATAAGTCTTTAGTGGCACCACAGAAAGAGGGGATGGCCGTTTTTTGGAAGCATCTCCGGTGCAAGGTTCATTGAAGTTAGGGTACTCGTTGTATTGAATATGAGTGGAAAATGGTTTTGTTGCAAAATGTGTGTTTTGTGCACACTTGAGCTGGTTTTAGGTCCAGGGAAGTCAAATGTTACATAAAGGATGTGACGCTATAAAAGTGAGCAAAAACATCCATAGTTACTAAATACGATTCAACACAATTGACGTCACAAACACGATCCAGATTGCTGCACATTGACCTAAATTTTCACATGCAGACATTGCGTTCTCGCATCGTGCATTAACAGCACTACATGAACATAGAAAAAGAGAGTACTTGTGCGTTTATAAAATTTAATTTTGAAGAAAAAAAAAGTTAACAGACTTTATTTTTCTGTTTTATTTTGATTAATGTTAACTTGTCTGTAATCTATAAGATATAAACGAAATGGTTCAACATTGCTCCTGTGGTACATGTAAGTTGGATAAGTGGAAACTAATTCGGATTCCACGAAAAGATGCATTTTATTCGTTTTCCTAACCCTTACAAAAAAACGACTAATATGTGTCGATCTTATAAGATCATCTTTTTAAATTTTGATAGCCGTAGCTATGCCTCCGGTAAGGCAGTCCTATTAAATATATGTATACCAGTATATATATTCATGATACCAATGTGAAATATATGATCAGGCTCAAGATGGAATAGTCTTCCGGGTGTGATGGGAGCATGGGAGGGGGAGGTCGTTTAGGTTAAAACACAGTATGTTCTTCTATTATTTCCCATATAGACTTTGCTCAAGGGACGTCAAGTTCAGTTATAATAACTTTTTGATATGTGTTTTATTAAACGATTTTAATTGTTAAGAAATAAAAAATAAATGAGAAAATGGTAAGTTAGTACTGAATATATACTTGGACATGAGGATATTTAGGAAATAAATGCCAGTTTGCATAAATAACTATCTTTATCTTGGTCACATACATGTACATAGATACATTACATATCACCTCTGCGCTTGGATTAAGTCTGTTAGTGAGCGAAGACGGGAGAGGAGAGTTATTCATAGTAAATGTACCGATCCCTATTAGGGTTGTAGTTTTTAATGCCATCTAACCTTTAGTGCTACTAGGTGACATTTGGATTTATGACAGGGTAAAATATGTTTTTATTTACACGTGAGTAGTTTTACGCATTTTCTAGGGTCATCCGCTTTAGGCGGGAACTCACTTGCAATAATGTGTCCACTATACTGTTTAGAAATGAAAATTGCTATTTTGTATTTGGTTATTTAATATTATTTGCATAAGCAAGTTTGACGACTCGGCATCAATATGGAACAATTCATTAGCATTCACAAATTTAACTTCAATTCCTTAGCGGTGGATGACTGGCATGGAAACGGATGTTGTAGAAAATGAAAAATCCGGTTGCGAACCAAGACAAATGCAAGTCCTTTGAAATCAATTATTTATAATCATTTCCGTTTCAATACCCGCCCAGTTCTTCCATCCTGAAAGGCTCTTGTGCAATAAGAGATAGAAATCAGAGCAATTCATCAAAATGGAGCCATTTAGATGATTTACATGGCTGCATCCATAAAAGTTGTTTCTCCCTGGATGCCCATTGCGTCTTAACCAATGACGGATGCCATTTCATCTGTTGGCCACGATTAAATTGTGCGTCGCTGGTCCCATGGCGCTGTCCCCAAACCCACACTATTCACACCGAATCAAGAGAACAAGGGGGCCAGAGGTCGGACCTCAATCAGGCGCTAACAAGAGTAGGGAGGGGATACCAGGGGGATATCCCACCCGAAAAAGGAACCACCACTGCAAAAACAGGGGGAGAGATCAGAGATCTCAATCAAAGAGCGCGCAATACTATCTAATCTGTCACATCATTCGGAGTCGGGCGGTGTACTCGGATGATCAATCTGAATGGAGAGTGGAATGATCAAGTGGTAGCGCAAGGCAATGTAGGGCTAGTGATATGGGAGACAGGTGATGATGGAGAGCTGGAGAGAGGGGTCTCATGGGAAGGAGGGTATTTGGCTTCCTGTGTAGAAGAGGGGACCAGGGGAAGCCGATGCGATGTTGGTTGGAAGAGGGACGGGGTTGGAAGGTTGCTGTATTTGGTGTACCGTAGTTTTAAAATTAGAAAAATGTGATACAATTTCTTTAATTTAATTATTAAAATGGTCTAGTACAACAATAAAACATATGTTTGTTATTTAACAATTGATTAATAACTGAAACCGATAGATCAATATACACAAGTTTCTCTTAAATTGCGTTAGTATTACTGTATTACTGTATCGAATGTAGCACTTAAATTTTGTATTAGAATATGTGTTTGAACAACGCAAAAAAAACACATTATTTAAAATCAAATTGCTAAGATTTGCGAAAAGATCGAAACCAACAATTAGCAAAACAAGTTTCGTCATGTTCCC
>LQRL01130300.1:9897-22152 GCA_001703475.1 Hydroides elegans | reverse complement strand
AGTTCGATCTGTTTATCGAGGCGTACGCTTGCGTGCACTATTGATACGAGGCTAGGGCATGGAAATCGGCCATCAGGTTGTCTTAGACATGCACGAAAATGTTCTTTTATTGATTGAAACCTTAAGCTACGGATTTACCAAAGGTGTACTTAACGTGATTTTTCTATCAATATCGTGCTTTGAAGTAACCAAAAAATAAGCGAAACGTAATTTTCAAAACTGTTGTAAATCCATTAATGGAGCATTAGAAAACCATTGAAGGGCCGCATTTGACATATTCAAACTGTTTTTTGAACAATTGTCCCAAAGCTGGCACTTCCGGTGCCTTGTGTTTGGCAATTCGCGAAACACTTTTATTAACTCCAGCCCCCGCCGCAATTGGCTTGAATTATTGAATGTGCGACTAAAGAGTCCAAATGTACCAATTACCTGTGAAAATAATGGCTAGATATTTGAAACAGCCATGGAAATGCATCTTAGAGGGTTTGTTACTCGCTTTTTCGATCGTTCATTTTCAAGTGTTCGCCGAATCGTCAATAGCAAATATAGAGTTGTAAAAACTCATTAAAAACTCACATTATGTGTTGTTTAATTTGGTACATAATTAATAAATATCGACCAAATATTTTTTAAAGTTACAGTAGCTTGCACAACCGGACACTTCTTTTGTTGTCGAGTATATATGTTTATCCCTTTAAATATAACTTTTTCATGATTGAGATATTCATCGTTTATTCGCATACTAGCTTCTTTTATTCATAGAAGGGCACCCCACGACATATTTTTCAAAAAGTTGTTATATCACTTTAAAACAACTTTGCAAAGGCGAACAACAACAAAAAACACCTTTTTCGAACATTAGAATTTTGCAAAAAGGTGTTCATTTTTTCCAAGCCAGCTGAGCTGTTCCTCCTCTTCTAGCCAGCTTGGAGCAGAAAAGGAACACCTTTTGAAATAATTGAACTGTTGAATATAACTATATTACCTATCATTAATAACAAATAACATGTTATAAGACATTTGCAAGCAATTACGATCAACTTGCAATTAGTTATTCTCATTAGATATCATAAAGAGAAGAAATTATCAAAAAAGGTGTTCCTCAAATTGCTAAAATCTGCAAGCTAGAACGAATTTCCTCAAAATCTCCAAGCCAGCTGGGATTTGCTGGGGAACAGCTTTTGTGAGGAACAGCTCGTGGGGTACTCTTCATTCATATACATTCGTTTATTCGTAAAAATTCTTTTATTTGTATTAGTCTATATGTAGTCGTTTATTCGTATTCGTTCATTCGTATTCGTTTAAGCTGTCAAAATAGAAATGGTTGGAACTGTATTTTTTGTCCTTTTTTGTAATCCAATCACAGAATACATATTCGACTATCCTTGTGGTCCTAATAACCACAAATCAATAATATAAATAAAGCATACACCAATTAACTAAATAACAACATGTTGAGAAGGTTAATATATAACTTTTTCCCTTCTCTCTCTTTTGTATAAAATTAAAGAGCGCATATTCGACGATGCATGTGACCCACACACATAAATATAAATACATCATACACTAATAAACTAAATAATAACATGTTTATGTATTTGTTGTTTCCTTTTTATTTCATTTACAGAACGCACATTTGACGATCCTTGTGACCCTAACCCATGTGCCTATGGGGGCACATGTGTAATTGATTCGGAAACCAATCATGCAAGTTGTGAATGTCAAGAAGGCTTCGGAGGCCAATACTGTCTAGGTATGAAATGAAAAACGATTTTGTCTGGGTATAGTGAAAAGTTTTTTTAAAGCATTTTATGCGCGTTTTTGTGCGAACGCGCCTAATTATGCGGTTTTTTTATATTCAAATATTTCGCTAGAAGCATTCGGAGGTCCAAGCTGTCTTGGTATGAAGCGAACAACGATTTGTTTGCATTTGCGCACTTTTCGTCCGGGTATCATGTGAAAATCCTGTTTGGTATAATTTATGCATTTTTTTTGCGTAAACACGCCTAAAAATGTGGTTTAAAAAAAATTCAATATTTTGCTATAGAAGTGTTCGGAGGTCCATACTGTCTAGTTATAAAGTGAAGGGCGCAGTTTAACAATTTGGCCTACTAACTAAAAGCCACGTTTACACAAAAAAGTGATGAATTGGTATGTGTTATACAAATGTGGCTCACGATTTGTTTGCATTAGATATTCGGGTTCTTGTGTGCGTGAACGTTACATGTTTCGCTTAATTGTATTGTAAAATGAAATTTGATTCATGTAAGTTCTTGACAATACAACGAAATCATCGCTGTTAAACTAAACATGATGCTTTGGAGCCCTTATTAACAATATAGAAAACTATAAATATGAATATTTGATGTATATTAACATATATCATGCCTAGAAAGAATATCATCAATTGTTTAATATATTGCCATATTAATCAAATATATAAT
The DNA here is from genome assembly GCA_001703475.1 of Hydroides elegans. Lineage (NCBI taxonomy): Eukaryota > Metazoa > Annelida > Polychaeta > Sabellida > Serpulidae > Hydroides > Hydroides elegans. Next base: position 19,708 of record LQRL01130300.1, on the reverse strand, counting down.
GTTCCATTCTATTACAGCGTCCTGTGCGGAACCAACCTTTTTAGGCCAACCAGATCCAGATTTACTGGATATCATCCTAGTACACGCTACCCAGTATTCAACAGAAGGATACCCTTGCGATCCAGCTTTTTACTCTGAATTTGATGTCATGTCAACTTTTCCAGGGACACACTGTTATTCCTTGTAATGTTTTTTTTAAAACTATAATATTTTTTTAATTCAAACGTGTTGATGTTTGCATTTTCTATGATCAAATTCCTTATATAGATCAGTGCCTGTTTATTGATGTTTGACACGAAGGTATCATAAACGTAGAATCTATCGGTTGCATTTTAGAAAGCAATTCATACGAAACTATAATATAACGTTTTCAAAAAAAAATAACACTCTGGTGGATGTTTGGACCTATAACTTTTTAGTGCGTTAACTTTTTTAAATGGAATTTTCACATAATCAACTTCAATCATTTGTTATTTAGAATATGTAATTTTCTTGATATCAACTATCTCATCCACATCACCCTATAACGATGTTCGATGTAGGGTGACAAAAACAAATTCACATCAGGCCTCTATTGTATCAAATAAGCGATTTTGAAATCGCAAGTTGGTGGTGATGTTCACTGTTTTCATCGTTTTGTTTTCAAAGAAAAATCAAATCACTCATTGCGTTTCCCAACCAATCAAAAAAGTGAGAATTGCAACCAGCAATTTTTACGTACCAAGTCCGTATAGTCTGAGTCTAAAACTGTCTTCTTGGTATACATCTCGTCGGTGCATTGAGTTTAGGCAAAGGTAAGGTTGATTGATCAAACTTAATTTATTTAGGAAAATCGATTGATGTTTCGTAAAATAGCATAGGATCTATCATGTTTATCTTCCTTGTTTTTATTGAAATTTTGGTACAATTTTCATTAAATGAAGGCAAGGGGCCCTACCATATTAAGCTTTGCGAGAACTTAGACGGGTCAAATGTGACCATTAGACTAGGGATGAATATGGATTACATACTGGAAAATAACAATATTGCGCTAAATCAAATGAATTTAAAAGTAAACCTGTGATTCAAGAAAGATTTAAACATGCCAATTAAAGGCGACAAAGCCATTCGTTTGATAATGATTATGTGGGGAAGGCTTATCGACATTTTGAGGGGAATAAAACTTGCTAAAACATGAATAACTGCAGTTATTTATTGTTATTAAACTTAATACATATAAGTCAGTCAACAAATTGAACTCACATAACGCACCAACCATGATTTTGATACGCTTAAAACTCTTTTGGGAAAAATGTATCGTCGACCGACATTGAATATCATACTATCGTGATGTTGGTGACATTGTAAGGGTGCATTTACACGGGAGCAATGCGGCGGTCAAAATAATTTATTTTGGTTTGAAGCGGTTTTTTTTAGCTATCCTTTAAACCAACCTTCAAACCAACCTTCAAACCAAAACTACCTTACGTAATACGTGTAATACTTAGCCTGAAATACAATTTTGGTTTGAAGGCTGGTTTGAAGTGGTTTGAAGCTTATGAGAATAGATAATTTTGAGAGATGAAAAATTAACTGCCGCATTTACCTTAGCTGGTTTGAAGCTTGGTTTGAAGGCTAGTTTGCTCCCGTGTAAATGCACCCTAAATACCACGTTAATTACATTTTGTGAATTAGGAATGATTGAAATTGATTATGTGAAAATTTCATTTAAAAAAATCAACGCATTAAAAGGTTATAGACCCAAACACCCAGCAGAGCGTTATTTTTTTGAACACGTTACATGTGCACGTTATTTTTTCTTTCTCATTTACATTACAATTTATTCATAACAGAGAAAGCGTTGCAAGCCCCTCTCTTCCGTTATGTGGTGTTTTTACGGACCATCGGCTGTTTAGGAGTTTTTGCAGCACTTGCCAATCCGATCTTAACCCAGGTACTTAACAGGGGCGGATACAGTTGAATTAAATGAATCTTAAATCGTGTTTTCATTTGAGAATAAATAAACAATGTTTTCCTTTAAAAAACCCGAGTTCGTCCAAATATGAAGGTCGCATGCCATGTGACACCCCTGGCCATTGACCGTTTCAAACAATAAACCCCGCACAAAAAGAGATGCTATTTTAATAAGATATCAATGTATATTGTTTCAGTATGTACTTAACTATGTCCATTCAAATTAATTGAATGTTATTAGGATTTCAGTTTCTTATAAAGGTATATCTTATTTCTTGGAAGCTTTATTATTTACCATATGTAAGAAAAAAACATTTCTTTCAACGAGTAGTGATATTAGAGACTCTAATAAAAAAAGTTGGTATAGGCATATTCCTGAATAATTATCTATGAAATGTCCAAAACAAACGATTCAACTGCTTTAAGTATGTAAAATATGACAACAATAACACAAGGAGCATATCATTTTGTGCTACCTCCATAACAAAATGTATATAAAATTATTTCTTACACGATAAGATTTAATAGTAAACCTTTTAAGATAATCAAATATGATAAAAGTAAGTCAACTGCATGTTAAGATTTTAAAGTTCATGTATAATAGCCAAAACAAATAGAAACGAACAATGTATTAATAGGGCTTTATAAATATACAATAAATATACAATAAGCTACAAATGTGTAGGGGAGGATGAGTTAAGTACCGTCCACACTGCACTGGTTCGCTCGCTTTTACAAAAGCGAGCAAGCGAGCAAAATTTTCCCAGCGAGCGAGTGAGCACATGACCGTCCACACTGCACTCGCTCGCTTGCTGTGAGTAAAAAAGACCTTAAACATCATATGAACAATTTTTAACAATTTTGAAGTTTTTCAGTTCACAATAGAAGGGTACCCGAGCATGCCCGATTCAAACTGAATTATACAACATATAATCTAATTTTGAAAAATATTCTTTACAAAAAGGTGTTCCTGTTTTTGTATATAGATGACATCATTTGTTTAAACTAGAAAGCTAGAAACTCGTGAGGTACACCTTTTATGAAAAATGGAAATCAACATGTTCTTGACAGACTTGTATATACGACTGGTTTTCATTCATATTTCAATGAAACAACTTAGCTGTATATCTTTGAATAACAATAAAAATCGAAATTCCCAAAGAATTTGTAAAAAAAAGGACCAGTATAAAAAGGCGCTCCTTCAATTCGTGTAGCTATATAGGGTAGTTTTTTTTTAAGTTTGTCTGAGGGACACCTCGTTGGGTGCTCTTTACACTAATTATTTTTATTTAACGTCGATAGACCTATATTTGCAAATTGATATGAAAAAAAGGAGGAACATATTTAAAGAATAGTCTGACTCCTGAATAGTCATGTACATAAACGAATAGGGTAAAATATAAAGTATAATGAGGTCTAGAAAACACACAATGTATTCCCAAAAATTGATAAGATCTGCATTATTGATTCGAAATCAAAGATAAAGCGATTATTCTTTGAATTGATTTTTGGTTTGGTTTTATGACGCAACAATATATCTATGACGATTGCTGCGTCAACTATATACACATAATTACCGCAATCGAATATCAAATTAATGTGAGCGATTGATATGATTATTAAGCAAGATATATTTCTATGTTTGTAAAAATATAAATTTTATTCTTTTAAACAATTATATAGTACAATGCATATTTTCACTTATAATTTTAAATATTTAAATTAACAAAAAAAAAACATTAATAATTTGAAAGATAATGTTTTATTTATTTTGTTTTTAATATTGAAGAGCACCCCACGAGTTGCTCCCCAAAAAAGGTGTTCCCACCTATGTTCAGCTGGCTTGGAAGTTTTGAGAAAATTCATTCTAGCTTGGAGATTTGGGCAGTTTGAGGAACACCTTTTTTATTATTACTTAATTCATACAATAATTAATGAAAATTATTATTTTGAAAATGATTCAACTTTGTTGCAATTATCTAATAAACTATAATTTGCTAGATTTGATCCGTAATTTGGTTATATTCAACTTTTCAATTTTCGCAAAAGGTTTTCTTTTTCCGTTCCTAGCTGGTTAGAAAAAGAGAATCAGCCTAGCTGACTTGGAAAAAAGGAACACCTTTTGCAAAATCTAAAAAACATTATTTTGTTGTTCTTCGTCAATGTAATGTTGTTTCAAGTTGATTTTTCAACGTTTGAAAAATGTGTCGTGGGGTGCCCTTCAATATTGCGTGTAATGATGCCTTTTTTCAAGTTGACAATACATAGAACATTTAAATATCATATTGTTGTTAAAAACTGATGAATCGAATCCCCCTGTGTAACCTAAGTCAATCACAGCGAGCGAGCGAGTAAGTAAAGTCAAAGAGCAATCCACTCGCTCGCTTGCTTTTGCAAAAGCGAGCGAGCGAGCGCAGTGTGGACGTTCAATATCAAAATAAGCATACTTTCAGATTTGCTCGCTCGCTCGCTTTTGTAAAAGCGAGCGAGCGAGTGCAGTGTTGACAGTACCTTGAGACACTTTGAGACAGGTTGAGACACTTGCACAATGATCCTGATTTTCGCGTAACTCGAACTGGCTACAATATTGGATATTGTGTCTATGTGTATATACTTCGGTATACACATAAGGTTTGTAAAAGGTGACAAAGCAATAAGGATCTTCCCTGTCTTAAAATAGATATGTAAGTTTAACAAAAAGGGAAAAATGGGTCATCTTACCCCCAAACGTGGGGTAAGTTGACCATGTTATGAGGTAAGTTGCAGCGCTAGTATTTTAACCACTTTTAAAAATTGTTTCAAAAAAGGACACGCACATCACAAGAAACATCCAGTTATAAATAGCCAAAATATTGCAGCCAAATATCTGGTAAAACCTTTACTAAATAAGATTTTTAAAAGTTCAATTGTCGAACTAACACTTAATAAATCTTTCTAAAACTACACCTCAGAATAAACGAATGCTTACGAACAAACGAATGCTTACGAATAGACCATTGCTTACGAATAAACGATTGCTTACGATAGCTTAGGATAGTTTACGATAGCTTACGATGGTTTACGATAGCTTACGAATAAACGATAGCTTACGATAACTAACGAAATGAAACACATGAAAGCGGAAATAATATATAGTTGAGTTAAAGAAGGGCACCCCACCACACATTTTTCAAAAAGTTGTCAAATCAACTTAAAATACCATTACAACTATGAACGACAACGAAATAATTGTTTTTGAAAATTCACTTTTTCCAAGCCAGCTGCGCTGTTCCTATCTTTCTAGCGAGCTCTGAACTGAAAAGGAACACCTTTTGCGAAAAATTAAATGTTGAATAAAACCAAATTACCTATCAAATCTTGCAAATATCAGTTTGTTTGACAATTTCAAGTACATTTATGTAATTTCGAAATAATTATTCTCACTATTTATTGCAAAGACTAAGAAATTATCAAAAAAGGTGTTCCCCATACTGCACAAATCTCCAAGCAAGAAGGCATTTTTTCATAATTTCCAAGCCAGCTGGAATTCGGTGGGGAACACCTTTTTTGGGGAACAGCTCGTGAGGTGCTCTTCGTTAAACCACTTCCAATTTGACAACTTAAACGAATAAACTAATAAACGAATACGAATAAACGAATAAACGAATACGCATAAAAGCATAAACGAATACGAAAGAACGATTGCTTACGAATAAACGAATGCTTACGAATAAACGAATGCTTACGAATAAACCATTGTTTACGAATAAACGATAGCTTTCGATTGCTCACGAATAAACGATTGCTTACGAATTAACGAATGTTTGCGATTAAACGATTGCTTACGAATAAACGAAAGCAAACTAATAAACGAGAAACGAATAAACGAATAAACGAATGCGAATAAACGAATACGCATAAAAGCATAAACGAATCCGAAAGAACGATTGCTTACGAATAAACGAATGCTTACGAATAAACGAATGCTTACGAATAAACCATTGCTTACGAATAAACGATAGCTTACGATTGCTCACGAATAAACGATTGCTTACGAGTTAACGAATGTTTGCGATTAAACGATTGCTTACGAATAAACGAAAGCATACTAATAAACGAGAAACGAATAAACGAATAAACGAATGCGAATAAACGAATACGAATAATTTTGCTTACAATAGTTAAATTGGAAGCGGTTTTAACTGTATGGTTATTTTCTTAATTATAAGCATAGACAAACAATATTTTATTAATAATTTTCTCAATATTCTATATATTTAACATAATATATTGAAATAACCATGGCATGTAAAGCAGCGCTCAATAGCTAATATTACGTAAACCTAATTTAGTTGGTCTTGGTTTCTGCTACTATTTCATTCAAGTTGGTATTTTCATCATAAATGTCATGTTTGATATGACGACTAGCACGGGATTCAAAAACAAAATATCAAAATTGATAATTTGGAGTTTGCGACCTGTCGCCTTTTTAGGTCAAAAGGGCAAAATCCCGAAGCATATGGCTAGTATAATTCAAAAACATATTAGACATAATAAATATATGTATCTGAAATGATTTGACCTACTTACCCACCTGGATCCAGTCTGGATACGCCACTGGTTCCTGCTTTAAATCAAGGATGCCATATCGCGTTCTTTGAGCCCGGTGTCGACTCGCAGCTGCTGCACACACTTACGTACTGGTATTCCTCGCCCTCGCTTGCCGTGAATAGGAGTCCTTGATTGGATGCAGCTTCTTCTGGGTGCCTATAGCAATGACCAGCTAGCTTGAGTCTCTTTTGTTTGACTGTTTCTGTGGCAACATTCCTTGTTGCTCACATGGTCTTTCCAAGTGAACCCTAGTGCTGATCTTAGTAGTCTGGTGAAACACCCATAGACTTTCTTTGCAAGTGTCTCTGTGAGTGTCCATGCTGCACTTTCATATAGGAAAACTGACTCTACCGTTGAGCTAAACAGTCGCGTTTTAGTCTTTCAAGATAAAGTATTGATCACTAAACTCTGCTCATCTTGTTATGTGATGTCCATGCTAGGCATATTGTATTTGCTATATCTGCTCTTGAGCTGCTTACTAGGATCCCAAATAGGTGAAATCATCTACTTCTTCGAGTATGGAGCCGTCACTTGTTCTTATGTCTATGCTGCTAGGACAATTGAAGGTCATTAAAGTTTTCTTTAGGTTTGCCATCAGGTCTATTGCCGCTGCCGCAGTTTCTACTCTATCGAGCAATATCTGTGCCTGTTTGACTTGTTCACATATCAACGCGATATCATCAGCGAAATCAAGGTTGGTTATACATACAGGTATTATTATTCGGCTTTGTCGACGTTGTATCTAGAACTCAAATTCTTCTCTTCCGTTTATTGTTTTTCCAAGTGCATAGTCCAGTGCTATGATAAAGAGGTATTGAGCGAGAGTGTCACCCTGTAGTATTCCAGCAATGATGTCGAACAATTCGGTTTCACCATCTGGAACACTTTTGCTTTTGATTCTGTGTACATAACTTCTATTGCTCTCACTAGCCTTTCTGGTATACCGTATGCTTGTAGAATCTTGATCAATTTACCGCGATGCATAGTATCGAAGGCCTTTTTGAAATCGATGAAGATGATAATGGCTGATATATTCTTATCTTTGATACTTTCAAGTAATCGTTCTCGTGCTCCCCGGTCAGAATCTATTTTGGTTTATTCCTAGATGAGTTTCAATTGCTGGTCGAATACGATTGAGGATCATTCTGTTGTATGTCTTAGCTACCAACGAACTTAGGCTTATACCTCTGTAGTTGTTGTGTTTTGGGAGATTACCTGTTTTATGTATAGGTATTATATTCATAATCGCCCACTGTTCAGGTGTTCAGCCTTCTAGTAGAGCCCTGTTGCAGAATCCTAGAATTTCATCGTCTAGGTGGCATCTTTTTAGTACTTTAGGGGAAATATTGTCTTTTCCACATACTTCACCTGCTGTGATAGATAGACCATGAAGATATACCAGATAGACAATGCACAACATGACAACCAATATAAACTAAGTGGGAAATTGATAAATGAAATATATGTAAGTTGAGGAAGAGCAAGTAGAAAAGGACAAATAGAAGGCGACACCAAAGAGGAGAGAATATCGAACTGGTTCAAGCATTTCTAGGGTCTACTTGGCAACCCCCTGATATCGGGGGTCAGGACGGAGAAATCGACAAAAAAAAGAAGAATTAAACATCAATGTAGGGCCATTTACGAAAGAAGAATACAACAAATATTTGGCCCGATTTGAAATAATTTCTTTTGTTTTGAACTATTAGACCCCCTGGTCAACTTACCCCCAACCTGGGTGATCAACTTACCCCATCCTGACCTAAATCACAACATTTTAGTATTCTCAAATAGTGTTAAAATCTGCTCATCAATATTTTTGGGCATAATGGAAGAAACCCTAAAGCATGTTTAAGATATGCTGAAACTGAATTTGCTACGTGTGAAAACACATAAATACACGAATTGCTAATGGCCAAACCATGGACGTGTTTTGGTACAAAAGTGAAAAATGCTATCTTTTCCAACAAGCGAACCTATGATAGCAAACACGTGATTTGCCTGTATATTCTTTTCAAACAATGTATCCATCTGGAATCGTTGATTAGTAATTGTAACTTAAAGTATATGAACAATTGGGACTGGGCCAACTTGGACGCATGGTCATCTTACCTCATGCTCCCCCACTTATTATACCGAGGGCACTCAACGATTTATTTTCTCTTATATTCATCACAATGTTTATTCTGAAGTTCCAAGCAAGGAACGCAGAAAAGCTATTGCAAGCAAATTTACAGTCTCCTACCAGAATAAAGATTTCCAGAAATCAAATGTGTATGAGGTTATTCTTTCACATATTCATCAACAGAGACTAAATTTAGATACTGCTGCATCGGTTGATATATTTACAAACACAATCCTAGAGTAAAATAATCGTTTCGAAAAAAAACTTTGTTCTGTTCTGAAAAAGTTGCAAGCAAGGAAGAACTGCTACAAGAATAAACATTCACCCGAATAAATCGTTGAGTGCCCCTCTTATACTTAATATTTTAACAGGGTGCACAACAGATGGCATTCCTTACACTGGCAACATGAGTGTTACCTCGAGTGGGCATCAGTGTACGGAATGGTCTCAGTGGCTCCACCTATATGAAAGTGACCCTGGCATACGTGTGTATTTAGCCGACATCGGACTTTTTCCCGATGAGACGTATGCAGAACTTGGTGCCAAATGCAGGTAGACTCTATAAATGTATTGAAGTAAAAGAAACACGATATCGCTATCATAAACACCCTAAACTATCCTTATCACTATTAAGATTATTCGAGTAATATTCTATTCTATTATTCTTATTTTTCAAGGTGTTTCAAAATAAATAGCTCTCTATGTCCTCTTATGTTTTTCCTTGATAAAGCCTTTTATAGATTAAATTGGTTAGTAATTAATCCTAATTATTGATGTTGTAGGAATCCAACCAATGATCCAAATGGACTTTGGTGCTTTATTATTATCGATTTTGATTGTATTGTATACAGTTGAATTAAATGAATCTTAAATCGTGTTTTCATTTGAGAATAAATAAACAATGTTTTCCTTTAAAAAGCCCAAATTCGTCCAAATATGAATGTCGCATGCCACGTGACACCCCTGGTCATTGACCGTTTCAAACAATAAACCCCGCACAAAAAGAGATATGCTATTTTAACAAGCCATCGTTGAGGGCTCAGACCCCAACCGAACGCCAAAAGTCAGTGAATCTTCATATCTTTTTATTAAGCACATACAAAGTCTATTGCGTGATTTGAATAACATAAAATAACGTCTGTCCTG
>LQRL01130298.1:4596-14798 GCA_001703475.1 Hydroides elegans | reverse complement strand
ATGATTAGGAAAGCTCTATTGACCTAGGTAATACACCGACCCATTGCCTCCACAGAATCGGTGTAGCCCAGAGACAAATTTACCCTTTAATGTGACCCAATTTAATGGCAAAACATTAAATATAACAATAATCTGCTTGGTTAGCGGGTAGAGGAGCCCAGACTATGGCCCGGTACTTGATTCCAATCCCCAGACTTGTTACACTTAACAAACTACCAAAATATGAGCAACATTTAGCATCAAACGTATCAAACTTTTTACTGATGTATGTTCTACATACCATTTATGACCTGAATATCCTGTTCTACGCCATAAATCCAATGAAACACACTTTTTCAGAAAATCCAACAAAATCACGTCTACTGCTTTGTGTTTCGCGAAAAGCAAGGAAGACTTCCGGTGTGGCTATGCGCACCAAGCGGGACGCTGGTACCCGAGATTATCCCGGGATTATCCCACTACCTACAGTGTTTTTTAGTTTGGTCTTTTGATTATCTGATAGAAATCAAAATCTTCGCGAAAAGGTCCTTCATCCAAGGATAAAGCACGATACTTGGGAGGATTTCTTAGTAGAATATCATAAGACTTTAGGATAAACTAACGCAAACCTGTTCTGATGGCGATGACTCATAATCAATAAGGTCATGGATGCGGTCAAGGACGTCTTGCGGGTGCGTCTTGAGGTCACTTGCAAAGGCCCGCGATATGTCAGCTAGGGCCTCATCGTTTAATGTGCCGTCCTGTAACAAAATAGGAGTAAATACAATTATTTTATTGTGTTTTAAGATATTTTCATATAAAAATGAATATGAATAATATTATGCTGTAAATAAGGACCGGACCGAAAAGAAATATAAAAGTGATAATTCATAATCGATAAGGTCATGTATTCGTTCAGGTACACCCTGTGGATGCGTCTTGAGGTCACTTGCAAACGCCCGTGATATGTCGACTAGAGCCTCGTCGTTAAGGGTGCCGTCCTGTGAAAGAAACACAGAAAATAATAGAAATGGAAAAGAATAAAATAAAACCATCAGGGAACCACTCGAGATGCATGTGAGATTGTATGTGCCTGGTGTTTCATTCAAAACTCCATGATTTGAATTTCGCTATATATGTGTTTAAGTTTAAGGTTTTGTATAGATAATTAATAAAGTCACATAAAAGCGACCAGTTAAACTATAAAAAAAACTAAGAAACATTAGAATAAAAATTTAACGCCTAAATAATGCGAATTGTAATGTTTTTTTTTTCATCTAATTGAAATATTGACTTATATATGGGTCTTAAACAATTAAAACATGTACTCTTAAACACTATTGAAACCCAGATATATGGTCACCCGGCTATCTCGTCAGTTTCGCCTCGGTCCAAGCACTGACGAGATAAGCGGGTAAGACTGTATGCGAATTATATTTTCACAAATAATGTATAAGATAAAGAAAGAGGCCGATAAGTCAATTAAAAAATTAGACAGAGATCCAAGGCGCGGCCGAGTGGTTTGCCCAATGTTTTTGATTAATGCATATGTCGAGTTCTGACTTTGTACTGAATAACAAAGGGGATGTAAACGAAAAGTTGTGGTTTATAACGATATTCGCACTCTGCCATCTAAAATCAAACGACCAACTCTTACGTTATACCCCACCATAAGGTACATTGAGTTCTATCAAACACATATCACGCGACCATCCGTGAATTATATTTACTGAATGTCAACATATCAATGAGAATGGGGAGGACTGGTAGGTCAGTCGTTAGTTCAAATTTTCCAAATTATCATAGGGATGTGAAATATCACATTGGAAATGGACTCTTATTGATGTAGTTTAAGGTTACTGTTGGTTATAATTATTTGTCCATTTCGGCTTATTAGTTTTTCGTTTCCCTCTCATTGGTTTCTGCTGGGTTTGTAAATCACATGGGAATGGGTTTTCGCAATTTGCACTGAGCGAGAAGGGATAATTTTCAATTTGTAATTCCGATTTCATGTCATTCTTGATCGCAGTTTATGATTAAGTAGCAAATGTAATCGAAATGGCGACCGAGATATTCATCAATCCATATTCAAATATTGTTGAATCATGAACTGATCGGTAAGTCCAACTCGGCAAGACATCCACGTACTTTGAGCGGACGCCCTACTTTGGGCCCGTATGAAAGTTTGACGAACGTCTTTATTCGTCGCGGGGATGTTGAAAAGACGTTGCATCGACGTCGCGTCCTCGTCGGACGTACGAATTACGTTATACGGACGCCGGGACCTAAAAGGACATCCGAATGCGACGTCCTATATGGACGACCCTTGTCGTATACTCATGAGCTAGGCTAAAGATTTTCTGACGGATTTGATTGTGGTCCTTTGCCATACTCTAAACCGATGGTGTAGTAGAGTATGTTTAAAAACAGAGCCTCCTCCAGCCCCACATCTCAAAACCCCCATCCCTCTTTTCCCCATCCTGAATGCCCAGGATTAGTGGGGTCCTTTTAAGCCCCTCATTAATGCCACACTGAACATGGAATAAACTCTTCTTTCTTAAGTGCTGTCTATGGATTTCCGCTTTTTTTTTAGGGGCTCTGTTCACAAATTTAGCCTGACAGAGTGTTGGCGTTAAAAGGACCTGTCGGCGGCAATATAAGTCAATTTGCGAATAGAGGCGTCTCTTTTTTGGGGGATGATTGGAGTCCTTAGCAGCTAAGGATAAATGGATTTAGTGCTCATCATTTTATAAACATGCTTATTGCGAATCTTTAGCTAAGGATAAAATGATTCAGATGTTATCGTTTTCACATGTTATGACTTTAGTTGAGCTATTGTCCAAAACCTGATATACCATGAATACACTGACAAAAGTGACAAAGCACAATCTTAACAATGTCCTTTCGACATTACGTTTTATATGTGACGTTATACAAACGTCCCTTGCCGAAATGCTCTGGGCAAGTGACCCGGACGCCTTTATGCGTCCAGACGTCTTTTGCTATTGTGTTCCTTGTAGACGTCAGATCCTAACGTGGCGTCATATGAACAACCCTTGTAACCAAATGTAACAGCCTAAGGCTTCAGACCCCCCCCCCCAAATACAAGTGACCCTGGCGCCTTTATGCGTCCAGATGGCAGGTTTTTGCTATTGTGCCCCTGGGTACCATATTCGAGCAAATACTCGGCGCCTCGAAAATCACATGATGTGTGCAATACAGTGTAAAGAGTCAGAATGAAAGTGCAAAGATGTGCGGGTTGAGTTCTAGACAATCGAGAAGGTGACGGTTGATCATCCCGGTCCCTGTACACAGGAATGATGGGAGTTACTTTGTTTAGAATCAAATCTATATGTTATCGTCGTTGTTAAATAAGGAATATTAAGAGGTAGGCCTACAGTATACGGAATAAGATATGGTATAGCTATCTTTTTGATGGAGTAATTTGATAATGATCCTTAATCCTTGTAGAGAGCCGGATCAATTTTCATTATTAACTTTGTAAGGCAATCGATAACAACTTGCAGTACTTTTTTTGGAAATCATAATTGTTCCACCCAATTTAAAACGATCATCATAAAAAGACAAAATTCAACGATATCCGGGCTTGAACTGACATTGTTTGATGCGTTGATTGTTTTGTCAATACGTTAATTGCTCACGAGCCTGTATTTGTTGGGGGAAATGATAAAATGGGCACGTCGGAGCTAGGGGTAGAAGAACATAGGGGATGCCTTGGCTAAATGAAGGTTCAAACTCTCTGTATAAAAGAATGCATTCACTGCAAATAAACGCTTTGCAAACAAATCAATGAAGAGAAATAATGAAATAAAAGCCTTTGCTGAATAATTCAATCAATGATTTCGCTCAACATTGGCAATGTCCAATTAAGCATGCCTTTTCGTTAAGCGTGTCAACTCAAATGGTTATTATTGTCGTTCTTAAGGAACAGTTCTTGTGACAATAAGGTTTGGCCTTTGTCAGTCACAAAAGAATCTTCATATTTATTAATGGTAATTGCATAAAGAAAAATATCCAAGCTACATGTATATCACGCAATAAATGATGTGAAAACGCAAGATTGCTATAGGCTCCTATTGATATCACGATCTCCTGGCTTGAATAGCCCAATCCACCCCAACCCCCTCCCGACCAACTGGGATGACCTTTATACCATTTGACATAAGCAGGTATTTTATAACGATACCGAAGCATTAACAGCTTCAACTATTATAGTTATCCCTATTAAAACTCAACCCTCCTACTTCGCCAACCCACGAACCTTCCACCAAATAGCCCCCACCCTTTTCCTCCGCACTGGATTACATTGTAACCTAAATGGCATAGACACTCAAACCCCGTTTAAAGAGACGCAACCCTTGTTTGGTTGTCACACAACCAGTCGATTGACTGTGACATGCGACACTTTCATATCTGGTGCCAATATCTCTTTTATCCACCTCGAGTATGGTAGAGAACTGATCTCATATGAAAGAGTTTATAGAGTCGCAATGAAAATCACCGAGTCGTGACGAGACAACGCCTCTTGGCGTCCCTTGGTTGTGTTTTTCTTGCGGTATGGTATAGGAAGCCAATCCGATGCTAAACGTCATACCATGCTGGAATTATGTTTTATTAGAACGCTTTGAGACAGATTTTTTAAATCACATGTGGATTGACTATGACACGCGACACTCAGATATCTAGAGCCAATCTCTCTTATGTTCACACTTAGAGGGTAGGGTGAGAGAACCACCCTCGAACTGTATTCGCCCCTGTTCTCAATGCAAAATCACACAGCCGTGACGAGACAACGCCTCTCGGCGTCCTTCGGTGGTGTCCCTCTATGACGTGCGAATATATACCGCTGCAATAACGCCATCCAGTTTTATATTAAAGGTTGGTAACGTCTGTGACCGTTTGAGGACGCCACGTTCCCGACCGATGGAAAGGAATATTAATGCATCCCTTTGGCAAAACGTCATCCAATGTCGGTATTAGGTTTTACATCAACGTTTCTTGTGACGTCACATCACGTCAGAGAATAGCCTTTGCCATAACGTCGCGATAACCTTTGTATAACGATGATACGATGACGAAGCGTTATATGTTATGAAAAACTCAAAAGCCAGAGGAACCTAATCCGATATGCGATGCGCGGAACAAATAGCGTGACTGGAACCGTTTACAGGGAGATCCTTAAAGCACTTAATGGCCTAATGACATAACGATATCGACAGAAATCGATGTGGGCACTGCAATTAATTCAAGTGCATAACTCATCAGTGTGTGTCCACAAAAGAGCCACCTCCTCATCCTCATCCAAAATAATAGCAAATCAATAGCAATTGTTTCTTTTCGTTTAATTGTAGGGTTCATCCCCCTTATTATTATTCGACCGTCATCTCTTATTATGGGAGCGTATGAAATGACAGGATTGAGTATTGTGTAATATGGTTACGTTGCGTGGTTATGAGTAATTTCGTAATGTGGGAATTATACTTGGTTACTAATAAGGCACTGGCTTCATCGGCAACGAATCAAATAAGCCACATGCCATTAAACGCTGACATTTTCCTCGGTCTCACCGTATACGGGTATCGCAGGTCATATTATATCCACGTAAGGTTAACAACTGAGAGAATGATTTATACGTTATTTCTTCAAAAGCAAAAGAAGTAGAAGCTACATTCAGGACAAATGCAGGACAATTTCATTCAAATCATGTATTGTTTTTCATGCTTCCTTACTCGACTATGTTGGTTCTTCGAACACATAGCAAAACTTATATATGCATTTGCACAATATAGAGTTCGTTTTAACCTCGCATCCTCTCAAGAAACTCTTCATCAATATTACTTCATCCAAAAGCCTCCTGACCATCTCTCACATCATTACTTTATCTTTTATCTACTGCATAATATAACCTAGTTAAACATTCGACCTAGTTCACAAAAGCGGCAATCGGCGATCGAGCAAATGATAAACTACAAACAACTGCTCCCCGCGTATCCACCAACCTGTCGATTAGCCGTCAGCAACTCTTACTCGAATCGCTAACAAATCGGTTTTCTCACGCACTCACGTTTAAACCGTGGCTTACGTACGCCGCTGCAATTAATCGCGATAAATGTGTTTGGCGAACACGGGGTTTTGGGCGCGGGTGGTCCCGACCGATGGTGGAAGATGCAGATATACATACACATACATATATATCAACAGCTATATCTATTGTGATCATTGGTGATAAATAAACAATTTTTCTATAGTATGTCCCGTTTTCATCGCATTAGGCATTTATAAATATGAAGTCATTCAATAAGTTTATATTCTTGTTAAGATTTGGACTTTTTCTTCTTATATCGCATATTACGATGGGAGCGACAATCGCTTATACCTTATGAACAAAGCGTATCGAAGTAAACATTTTATATTTCAAATACTCGTAAAGCCTTGAAACGAATACCTTCATATTCGCAGTTGCTTGGGTGGTCTGGAAATATCATACCTGATTCTGGTCACATTCAGTGGTGGATCGCCTTATCATGTGATAATACCTGCCCAATACATCACCTTTTCGGCTCCTTTTGACTTATACATGTACATGAATCCTTTCTGCGAATACCTTATAGATAAACAATTAATTAGATGATATAACCTCGATACCTTTCTTCTTTTGAAGACAGAAATACAAGCTTTCATTTTTATGGGTCGCCGTATTATTATTACCTGGCATAATATCATCAGTAAATCGTTCGAAAATTTGTCATGAGAAATAGGACTCTATGAAATAATATGACCAGTTTCCGAATAGGTAAGAAAAACATTCATTTCAGATGAAAATACACTTAAATTATCTACGCAAACGGGTAGATTTTATAACTGCCGATGCGGCAAAATGTGAAAATCAAAGACGCTTCGGGTTTCCAATATCGATTTCCCTTCATGTAAAGGCGATCAGTATAAGTAATTACACCAGTTTAAACACAGCTTTAACGACTAAATATCTGCTCTTAACATTGATTTTGTTCAAATAGAACCAGATCGATGGAAACACTATACATTTTCATTAATCATTTGTCATCGCTATTGCAAAGCTTCATCTTTCGTAACATCTTTTTTATTTATTCTGATGCGATTGGATTTACGATCAAGGAAGAAAAAAAGATCAAACGAACCTTTCACACTTAACTTAACAGTTAATTGTATATTTATTTTAATAGAAATACATGATATAACACATGTTTCGTTTAACAATATTTCAGTTCTTATATTACGATATTTAACGTCCAAAACGCGATATGATATATGATTTGGAATCAATCAAATATAACCAAATCAAAATTACCCAATTTAATTTGTATCCCAAATGCTCCCTCATACATGTATATGACTCACTCTTAAATTAATACACTGAAGCTAGAGAGTTATATTATTTACTGATTGATTAACCTTTATTACTGATCTACTCATAATTCCTTATTTATCTACACGTCGCATGTAATGAGTTATATAAATTTCAATCAATGAAAACCTCAATAGACAAAATCCATCGCCATAAACCCTTATAAATGGATCGTTATTGTACATATTTTTCTAGATTTTAAGATGATATAATAAATTCTTACTCATCCTGCAACTACTCAGTTATTAAATGAAATACTCAAGCAACATCACCCATAGAGTCCTTCTTTTGTCGTTTTTCATTAGTCTCTCAGCTGACGAGAACCAAGCGAATATTCAAGACACCAAGAGGCCAAAAACGGAGAGAAAACATTATTTGGGTTTGGCGCCTGAAATGTTCTGTGATCTTCCCCACGGGACCGATCGTCAGTAATTTGTAGACAGAGAAGTTACAGTTCGTCCGATAACCAGTACCCACTCAATTAGATATTTTGAGTCATCGTTGAATATCGTACTTTCGTACAATCATCCATGAATATTGTCCGGCATTATGATAATGGCTCATAGTGGACATCACAAATCGCCATCGCAGATGTGTGCCCACATAGAGAAATTCGCTACTCTGATCGCGTTGAAAAGGGATAAACGGGATCAGTTCACATACTTGTACAGGAACATAAAAAGCCTACGCAATGCTTCTGACAATAAACATTTAAAATATTACGTTTTCCTTGCAATGATGCACTGCCAGTCTATAATTGTATTAATAAAATATATTTCATAATAATTAGAATCTACATTAATGTCTTCAACGTCACATGACGTAAGGCAAAAATTATTACTCAGTCGATATGTAGTCCCATTACCAAAAATTGAATAGCCACGTTTTCATGATGTCACCTTGCCGGATAGGGTCGAGTCCCTTAAGTGCTCAGAACAACATAAGGGACACATTTGTATGTGACACGACGCGTGCCATATACTTTAGATGAGGGCAAAGATTTTCATACTCAATAGATCCACTCAAAACGACTTGTTAGTTACCGATTCAGAGCACACGTCGCCCGTTATTTTGCGCTAATGAATCCGAAACACTCAGGATGGCGTAAAAGATGGCCTAGGTATTTAAGTAATCAAAACTGACATGTCGTTTTAACTATTTTTTTTTTCAATTGACGCTGGAAAATTTAGGCTGCCCATGGACCCTAGCCTGGCGTACCATAACAGTATGAGGTGCGTATACGGGAAAAGCAGTGGATAAGATTGTGCCACAGTTGGTTTGTGCGATTAAAAGGCGTTACAAGTAGAAATGAAGCTAAGATTGATATATCAAATCTGAAAATCACAAATAATCAAAATTGGATAATATGGTTATTAACATTTTCTAAAACTTTTACAACATAGCCACTTTCAATTAACCAACTTATGTTGTCTGTACCCGATTCATACTCAAATACTCAACGATTCAGAGCAGACAGCAGACAACAAAAATAGGAGCGAGCAGGGGCCCCTAAAAATCTTGGCCCTTTTTGTTAACTGCGATGCAAAAGCGATGTCTCACATAAGTCCATAAGAATTCCAGCAACCTTTTGGCAAGATACGTCGATGTAACGTCGCAAACCACCGCAGCATGTGAGGCAGATTTGGTAGCTTTAAAAATGCATAAATTGATTTACTTTAGTTTTCTCGTCATATTTCCGGGTGACAAGTTTAATAACTTTGAATTAGTTCCGGCGTCCAAAAAACGAAACATTACATAAAGAAAAATATGATCTGTAATGTGTAAATGTTTTGATGCTGTTTGACGAGCTCTTGCAGTCTGGGCTGGCTGCGAATGACTCACCTCAAGTAACCAGGTCGCGTTTGTCCCTCTTTATAGGGGTGCCCCTATTTATAGGGACGTATCCCACGTGGTAACGTCGGCCATCCACTAGCTAAAGAAAGATTCGTTTAACAGTGCATCGTGCTGTTAAGAAGAACAGTCATTGAGGCATAGGAAAATGCCACTGATTGAGAACAAAAAAACTTTTCAATTCTGTATGCAATTGTTTGAATCAAATATCTTTATTTCTCTTCTTTAACATCGGATTCTGGAAACAACCATTGTTCAGCGTTAATTGCAAGCTCTCAACAAATATTTTCTTGTAGGAAACATTGCCTTTTGTGGTAATGGCTACAACAAGGTAACCAAATATCGATTTATAACAATTCCTAATGAAACACAAATCAATTGCATGAAAAACCCGTATTTAAGTTGCTTATTTGCAAGTTTGCTTTGAAGTTGAATTGGATACAGAAACAGTGGATAGGGAGAGAACATCACAACTTGGTACCAAATATTTGCCAAACTGAATGGCCGATATTAAATTGTTATTTTCAGGTAAAGAGAGTAACATCAATACAATGGTACAACCGCGGAATAGATGGATGTACTGAAACAAGCATCAAATATTACATTTTTCAACTGAAGGCCGGGCGCCATGCGGGTAGCGTTTTACCCTAAAAGCTTCTCCTGACAAACCGGTTGTTCACTCTTTAAGTCGCAACCTGCGTTGTTCGGTTTCTAATGAGGAACACATTAACAAGACTGTCCAAGGACAGTGTGCCACACCTTGCACAGCTTTAGTTAACCCCAATAACTATAAAACGATCAAACATTTTTAAGGTATTTTTATACAGTTTCGCCTTTTTGTTAAAAAAAAATAGAATACACCCCCTCCAAGTGCACACCTCCCTTATTTATTCTCTCGATATGCGATAGGAAAACGAAATCCTATACAAATTTTACGTTATTTTTGTTAAATCAACCATCTAATGAT
>LQRL01130281.1:13335-27529 GCA_001703475.1 Hydroides elegans | reverse complement strand
CACCAGCATTTTCTCGACTAAATATGAAATGTTTGCCATTTTTCAAAGGCTCCAGAATCGACAATTTTCAACCGATCGAGATGAAACCTTGACGAGGCACGACTTCAGATATTGGTTTATACGTGTATACAATTTGAACGCTCTAGCTCAACTCCTTCATACCGAACTCGCGTGCACAAAGTGCTTGGCACATGAAAAAAGGAAAAAATCGACAATTTTTAAAGTTCTCCAGAATCGACAATTTTCAACCGATCGAGATGAAACCTTAACGAGGCACAACTTCAGATATTGGTTTATATGTGTATAAAATTTGAAGGCTCTAGCTCAACTCCTTCATACGCAACTCGCGTGCACAAACTACCCTATGTCAAGGGGGACGGACGGACGGACGGACAGACGGACAGACAGACGGACGGACGGACAGAAAGACGGACAAGCTCAACCCCATATCCCTCCGTTTCACGGGGGATAACAAGCTATTCAAAAATCGAATCAAATTTATAATATTGACCCAAATCTTTGCAGATTGAATTGGCATAATGGATGATTATAAATTAGTGTATCATTGTCAGTCTTATCATGATACAAGACAAGAGAAAAGAATGCAGACGAGATTTCACAGACTTCTCGCATCTGCCAGCAAAATGCTTATATCAATAGATAAGAATGTTTGGAATGATTACAGCATCTGAAAAAAAAATACAAGACGAAAAATGATAAATCGAGATGAATGATAAGTCTATACGAGTGCGAAAACGATGCCAAAACATCTACCAGAATCCAAAACCTGACATAGGAATGGCAAAAGGGATGCTTGCGGGGGGTACCAACCACTTTTTAAAAATAAAAATATACTAAGAATGGACCTAGTTATAAAAGCGAAGTTTTCTTATGCTATAAGTAAATCCTCAACATCATATTCAAGCAAGCTTTCGCAGATTTCTGAAAAATCCAACAAGAAATCAAAACAAGATATAACACTGACGGGCGCCCTTGCAGCTGTCGCATTGGCATCCGATAATTCCGTCTTCTCCGTGACTGGTTCCCGCGTCCTCGTCTCCGCTCAAGACGCCATCTTTGAATCGCGCCGCTTCCCATCGCGGGTACAGGAACCATTTTAGCATCCTCCGCAGCAGCTACCAGCGCCACCGCGTTCAACATCCAGCGAAATGAAACAACTACAGATGACGATGTAGCGAGGCCTTCTATTTTATCCTAGGCGAAATTCCTTTGCTTTTTATATATCCGTTGCAGGCTTCACCACCAAGAATGGGGAGGAAAAAGGTTACAGATGTGTGGAATGGCTGGGATTTTTGTGAGTTGTTATCACCTTGTGAATCATCCACAATGGAGTAGTCTTGAGAAGCAATTTTATCCAGGTTTGTGTAACTTATCTCTTTTATTGCTTCCTATCACAGATAATTTTGAAATGCCGAATAAACATCATTTATCGCTTGAAATTCTTCATGTGCTTCCTTCGCGTATGTTTTTTATTATTCTTTCTATTCATTTTTGTTTTGACCGTATTTATACCGACTTGTGTTTCATTTCTTATTCTTCCTGGTGATATGTTAGTTTTCCTATACTTTAAATCCGCTAAATTGTTTAGTTACCGGTATTAAATATCAACATAAAATATCCTGTTTATATCCGGTGATAAATTTTGATATTTTACAAGAATTTTAAAATTGTATTTTGAATTCGTAAAAGTGGCCCATAGAAACAAAATGTAAATGAGTTTTACATATCTTGTACATCAATCACTTGTCTCACTCTAGTTACATATATATTCGTCGTAAAAGAGATAATCGAGTTTCAGTTTTCAGTTGAAACATATTTCACGCGCTTAATTGCATGCTCATCAACTTTCAAGGAATTAATTTCTGTCCTTAAAGTAGAACGTACAAAAGCTCAATATTTGTGCGTTTTATCCAGGTGTTGCAATATTCTGGAAAGTTATTTCCACTTTTATGCTCTATATATATTTCTCTTATTTGGATTGGATATTTTTTGCACCGTATGCACTAACAAAATCTATGAATTTCATTGACTTGAAATCGTTGTTTTGGCAAGCTTGTGGTTTTGCGATGATGTAAGCACGGGTAGACGGCCGTCGCTATCGGCTGTAAGACCCTTTTAGATTTTTATACGTCTTTGCCATATATCTTGGCCCACACCAAATTTGTCTAATCTCCCGACGAAGTACTCTCAGTGTGTGTATTGAGTTTTGTTGCATTTTTCAAACCTCTATTTTGTCTAGCTGTTTTAGTCTATCTATCCAAGAAAAACAAATCCTTTCTGCTCTGAATCAACTCAAATTTCTTTCGGTACACTTAGCACTACAAAGATCTTGGCTGAAACACTGCTCACTCATGGTAGCAAAAATACGATCCGAACTGGGCCAAGACGCTGATTGATTTTAAATCGATTTCTATACATATACATATTATATTCATTGGCTCATTTAGTCCATAACAAAGCTGTCCAATAACAAAGTAAACTCTTGTTACGTCAAGATATTGTTCGATGACTCATCCAGAAAAAGAAAAACCGACAAAAGTAGCTGGTTATTTTTAACAGTGAGCTGTGTAACTATTCGTATACACACACAAATCCTGATTTTCTCACGTAAACAAACTCTTCATCTCCAGCTTTTCATCGTTTGTTTATCACACTTTTTATATCACAACAATCGTGTTATTACAGATATAATATCGACTGAATTGTCGAACACTTTTATTTGTTGTTGACTTTTTAGTGTCAGAAGTCAACTGCCTGGCACTTGAGCCAAAGCCCGTTGTCGTGACCTTTAATAATATCACAGCTTTGAAAACGAATCGCGCAATATTTTTAATGCAAGTCATTTGGGACTGTTTACAGGCTTTTAGCGTGGTTTGAAAAATTATTTGTACACACGCAGTGGCCGAAGTTCAGATAATATTTAGCATTCTAGCTAATGCTACTTCAATTATAAATTTATGTAACTCATTTTTCAATGCAAATGACGATATAATTCATTCTAATGTTTAAAATGGGTCGAAAATTACAAGGGTATATACTGGATCCCCGTTTTAGCGGAAAAGTTTTAATCACGCCTTTGGTCTGATGAAACAAACTTGAAATAAATTGAAATGTTCATATAGACTGTAAGACAAATGTTTACAAGAACTAAATTATATATCGATAATATCTGTTCCATCGAGGGGACTGCTGTTGAGCTGTGATATATGTTTTAAAGCGTTTATTTGTATTTGCGGAATCTGCAACAAATAAACAAGACTTTACTTCTACCCCTGAATGGAGCATAGATGAATTCATAGATCAAGGTAGCAACAGAAAAGTTTACTCGCGGGTTTCAATTACATTGAAATATATTTAAAAGCTATGTATCAAGGCAGAAAACTACAATAGCTACAATCCGCGTGACGTCACATAACAGCTTTTTAAAGGGCTAAAGTGTTCCGGGTGGCCAGAGCTGCTATTCTGCTATCATTTCATACCAATTTATACGTAGTTTGAACATGAAAATGATGGTGTTCTGATCGGTTTTTAACATGCTAAATTAAGATTATCTACATTCCAACCCTTCTTCATCACCATAAGCTATGTTTTATAAAACATTTCCATGAAATTGAGAATTTATAAGCAGTTTAATTGGAGATATAGAGTAGGTCTATAATGACTTTTTCCCACATGTTTCTTCGTAAATAAAAGCAGTTTCTTATCACCAGTCCTCGCTTTCCAGCTAAGTTTGGCCATGAGATGTCACATTTTTTTTATCCAGACACCTAAATTTATACTCGTTTCGCTATATTTCAGCGCCTATTTCCATTTTGAAAAATACCGGTAAAGTTAAGGTAAGGACTGTGGTTATACATGTATGATGTCTATGAAGTTTCATCAAATGAATAGTTTAAGTTACAAAATATCAGGATAATAATGTATATATATGTCGTACAATAACACACATCTTATGGATTTGAATTGCTTTAAAATATTTTGGATATGAACCAAAGAAATATTAACATTGTTTTGAATGCTGAGAAGATGCGTTGGGTATGATACGTTATAAACATATTACTGAAGATCGTTGCCCATGAACGGTCGATTTTGATTGACCAAACAATAAACTATATTTTAAGCTTTTCTACCATTGATCAATAAGTAATATTTGCCCAAAACAATGTTCAAGAATGAAAAAAATGCAAAGATCCGGTTATATATAACACCCTTATGATGTATATAATTTATGAACTGTTTTGGTGATTGTAATAGCTTAAGAATTACTAAA
Source organism: Hydroides elegans (assembly GCA_001703475.1). Taxonomy (NCBI): domain Eukaryota; kingdom Metazoa; phylum Annelida; class Polychaeta; order Sabellida; family Serpulidae; genus Hydroides; species Hydroides elegans. Next base: position 23,238 of record LQRL01130281.1, on the reverse strand, counting down.
AATATGCTGATATTTACTTTCGAAGTTAAGCAAATAATATAAACATAAATTGATATTAGTTCCGTAGTTTCCTAATGATATTTTTGGAATATATTTCAAGCGTTCGGGTAAATAGAACGGGGAATATCAATGATAATAATGATATAATAGAAGTCCCTTATTTTCACAATCTTCATATTGTAAGATTTCAAAATAGTGTCTACATATTCAAATGATAAACGAGTTCATAGATATTTCATTTTTTTATCACATTAAAGCTACCTTAAAGCATAAAATTAACTTTAAAGTTTGGTTGCATCACTGTTGTTGCTTATGGATCCCGCTCTATTTTGGGTACTTCTGCCACCCAGAGCACTGCGCATGCGCGGGATTCTGGCATTTGTTGGTAAACACGGATTGCTCCTATAGGTTAAAATTAAGTCTCGGCCCTTCTTCACAAATTACTGGCCTGGATAATAACAACGCAAAGAATGCCATCAAATATGCCGCTGCAAGTCTAAACATGTGCCATGAAAAGAGACTTAAGAAATACTTCGCGATGAATAAGTGGAAAGTTTGCTACAGATATATACGACGAGAATGAATTCATAAGAGGGACAGATAAAAGGATAAATGATATTACAAAATGAATGTGAAAATAGACTTCGGCGGATTAAGATTTGAGAAACGCCTACGCTCATTTTTTCACCACATTGAATAAGCAAATAATATCTTTCAAAAACAAGGTTTAGACTTTCATGTTATCCCATCCAGTTATAAAACTGCCCCAACAGTGTTCCAGTTCCGAGAGAGAAAGAGAGCTACATGTATAAGCAATGCGCTTCTTTTTTGTACATTTCAGAACCTACCTCCATAATTCAAGCACTTGGTCGCTACTCTCAAATCCATCACCTCACATCCAGGGGTGTACTTTAGCGGTCGCGCGGTCGCATATGCGACCGCGCGCGACTAACTTTTTGGCCATGCGACTAACTTTTCAAAGTTAGTCGCGCGGCACGCGACTAACTTTTTCTTGTTTTTCTATTTGATAGTAAAGAAACATTGCCAGCAAATAATAATGTCATGTGTTTCAAATTGTAAGTATGATAATTGTACTTTTTTCGGCTCGCGCCTTCGGCGCTCGCATTTCTCATATCAGTCAATATATGAGAAGACAATATTCAATAATTGAAACATTTCTTGATTCATTTACCATTCGGATTCACTTGGACGATCCATGGCTTTAGTTTGGGTGGCACTGTGTAAACATTTCATGTTATCGGCGTAATGTTCCGTTATTAAGTGATGTAACTAACAAGACTGTCCAAGGACAGTGTGCCACATCTTGCACTACTTTTCTCCTATTGCAGAGCTTAGTTTTAAACAGTTCCAATTGAGCCAACTCTTGGCCACTTTCCATTTCGAACACAAACATTATAGATATTCACTTACAAATGTTAAACGTAATGGTATCAAACTAAAGTAACGGGAATCGTAACATCGGGCGCATCAGAAAAAGAGGTTAACATTGAAGTAATTATTTGAAAATAAAATATGAAGATATGTTTCAAAATATGAAATGATATCTCACAACAAAAATATTGGTGGCGTATCATTATCTTGACAAAATGAAAATGATCTTGTTGCAAAACGCAAGTTTACCAACAAAAGAAATATATAAATGTTTAATATAAAATATCACCAGTATAATTATAATAATTGTTCACAAAGATATGATATTGATCCTAGTATAAGAGATGCCAGTTATAACCATGAGTTGAATGGTATTTTTTTTTATGATTTGGTTTTTTCGCTAAAACATTAATCGCTATTTAGACCTTGACTACAAGAGGACTAGTATGTTGTTACAAAACATATGAATGAATTGGGACAACAGCATAAATTATAGCAGACACACAATGTTTAAACAGTTTACGAAAATCCCGTTTTAAAAATACATTAACATACAAGTATGACGCTGCGCGCGGTCCCCGTCGTCTGGTCATACAAACAAAACAAGGCAATACAATCAGACATCCCGAAAATGCTATTTTTATTCAACTGGTTCTACAGACACATCGAGCAGTAATGCTCGTGTCATAAAATGCATATCTCCATGTAACCTGCCATCAACAACGACTCCAATGTTAGGGACCCCTATTTTCGCCCGGTACAAAGTTGCTTATAGTTTGTTTACCTCAATGACAAAACACATTTTTGCTTATAATTTTGCTTATATAGGCTCAATCGTTATAAAAAGCACACCCTGAAGAATGGAATATCTAAGAATTCGAACCATACCAGTTTGAAAAGAATCGGTCAAGAACTGAGAGAGGAGAAGGGAAAGATGTTAACAGCATAACCCACTAACCAACTAAACAACGACATAGTGACTGCACAAGCCTCGGGTTGCTTCGCAAGCCGTGGCTAAAAAGATATGTACTTAAGTCGAACACCATCTATGAACTGCCATGTATCTGGAGCCAAGTATACTTTCGTAGATATATGCCGGTAAGTAAGGTACTGCCCTGCTTTTAAGGCAAACATAACGTAAGTGGTGCAAGTCCTTTCTTGAAGGCTATAGTTTTTGCCTTGAAATATGGTACTAAATTAATTGTAATAGATAGTAATTAATAGCTCGCGCCTTCGGCGCTCGCATTTTGATTGTTTAAATATAGATGGTACTTTAGCTTTTACTGCATAGAGAGATACTTCTTGAATAAGATACCTTGCTTATATCTTTATTCATATGTATGAAATTCGTCGTGACAAGCCACGCGACTAACTTTTCCCTCGCGCGACTAACTTTTTGAAGCCAGTCGCGCGGGCGCGACTAGAAATTTTGCTAAAGGTACACCCCTGCACATCCAAAGAATTAATAAACAAGTCCCTTTTACTATCGTACAGAGTGACCGACTTTATCCAAATAATTTTAATCATCTGGTATTTAAACAAAATCTAGATTATGATAAGCGATCATTCAGTAGCCAATGCCGAATGACTATTATACCTTATCGAACTGATACCCCCAGTCATGACAGCCCTGAGCTGCCAGAATAGTTGCGTGTCAATGGAATGTTCGCGATTTTTTCTTCTTTTTTGGCGGCAGTGCCACACTGAATATCAACGGCTTTTTAGACAAAGGCTTCGTTGGCTCTCAAGGAGGAATGCCCGGAATGCGAACAACGGAGGCTGAAGCTGCTGCTGAACCAAGGCCTGTCACCTATTAGTACCCATGGTGTTTTTGCAACGACAAAAATTATAGCTAATTATATAATATCTATGGCAATATATCATATGCTATATATTAAGCATATAATACTTGATATCTGGGTTAGTCTGATTGGTTTTTTGTCTCATCCAGTTGTCGGAATGGGCCTTCCATAACATGTTTGAGTGAGAGATGTCATAACGACCGGAAGCAATACATTAAATCGGCCGAAAATAATAACTAGATAAACAGCAACATATCTCGCTCGCTATTTGACGACTGCAAGTTGAACTGCAAGTAACATAAGTTGAAATTCAAATCTTTACAAACAGTTAGCAAGAAAAAATGAGCTAATTAGATAAGATTCTTTACATGAAAACATTCCTACTTTTACAATAGTAAATAAGAAAGTTGTCATCAATGAGATATTTCTGTGTCGAAATCTTAAATGCAACTCAATGAAAGATAAACTTCGATAATGATAAATTTATACTTGCGCACGTTTTATCAATCATTCATGGCATTCCTGCACACATCTGAACCTTCACAACAATGGATTATTTTGTCAAGGGGCCAAATATTTCAGATATTATATTTGAATGAAAAATACAGCGACCTCGAGAGACGCGAATTATATTTTAAGATCGGCAATATATTTTCAAAACAAGATGCAGTAAAAACCCCCGAATATACCGTATTATGTCTTAATAATAAAATGCTACATAATATTTTGCCCTCGAAATAAGGCTCTCCGAAATAGAATCTTTGTCAAAGCTTTTCCAAATATCAAATCATAAGTGTTTTTATTGTATCCATCTATTTTGTTTTAATTGATACAAATTGAAGATAAAATACAAAATCAGATGATTGAACAATAACGGATATGTAGCCACTGAATTAACCGTATGTTGTACAAATACAAACATTTACATAAAGTGCTCTTCTAAGTAACCAATATGTATGGCGCTTTATCTGTTATTCATAACGAACACTCGAACACTGTTATTGGCATTATTGGCAATCAATTTATCCAAATTCTTTATAAATACATTTCAAAACAAAAATATTACAATTTTTCAAACTATGTTAGTAATAAATATTCAATTAAAGAATACTGCTGTACATAAAACTGTTTTAACATTCTTAGTCAATCTCAGTAATTCACCATCTGGAATAAATCCATCAAAATAACACGACCAAATTCAAAAGATTAACAAAATCTGTTTCATCAAAGAAAAATTAAAACATGCAATACAAAGCGAAAATACCGACCTCGATGCTTCATTTAAGCGTATAACCAGCAATTATTTCAACAACAGAGTAAACCTTTCAAGCGCACCAGAGACGAATGTCACCGCCATTTTTAATATGCAGACGAGCAAATGGCTTGATCAATACTGCACTTCTATGTGGGGGAGCACTCGCCACATTCCGTGCATAGTAATAAAATCAGAGCAGTGTTACTCTGCCTCATCGTGTCTTTTGCCTGTGATGACGACAGGAACATATTGATTTTCTCACGATTGCTGCGAAGGAGTGCTACACCGTTTCATCATTACGTTCTTTTGCTAAATATCAGTTTTTGTCTATTTTTTTTAAGATTTTGCAAATAATGATACATGTATGCTCATATCATATAAAATATACTTTGCCTAATATTTCAACGGTCCAGCTGTACGACAGTCGAGTTTTTTTTAATATAGTGAGATGGAGTTTTGCGCAGGATAGATAGATTTTTTTTTTTAACATACCGGGTACTCTACTAACAATGGTTTTATCAAATTATGAATGGTTCCCAAAAAATCCTAGCTCACTAGTTCATAATAATAATATATTTCATACAATAACATTTTACGGCCTTACAATACTATTTTTACTAAAGCATTAATATGCAGCAGTGCATTTAGCAGATGTGTATAGAATTCTGACTAATTACCGACAATCTATAAGCGCAATATTCAGTTTATATACTTTTTATATGGTAAAATAAAGTAGAAATTTGCGGAGGTTTTGCGAATGTTCTCTAAGGTTTATGACACATCCTCATGTCACATCTTCGAATTTAAGGTGATTTAATATTCTAATTGCCTTAAGAGTTTCTTGTCGATATGAGTTTGCTGTGATTGTTATGGAGGATTACTATCGAACCTTTCATTTTGGTTTTAACACATTATACATGATATTATTGGTGATAGGGATCTTTATCCATAACTCATTCTGTACAATGATCAAATATATAATTAACAAGACGGACGGATCAGTCTACAAAATGGCATCGAGAACAAATCAGATAAAACACAATGTATGTTTTATTATTTGAGCGAAGGAATCGGACTCACTACTAAACTATGTTCGAGTAAATTGATAAATATTCTAATTTAAGGAACCATAAACAGAGGAATTTATCACGAAAAAACATAACACACGTCTTTTATACAAAAAAATATATACTTACTTTCTTCATTCTGTATCATCGATGCTGCTCTTGATAGCACATCGAGAGGACTTTCTATGGGGCAGTCCATTTCTACTCCCATTTGTAATATTTTATGTCATAAAACGCGATTGTAACAACAAAATCTCAAAGGAATTCAGTGAGCAAACAATGTATTTGGTGAATATAAACAGCACAATAACTACTGCATTGTTCCCATGAAGTATTATGAATGAATATCCTAAATGGTCACTTTGTAGACTTTCAATGAATATGAAGCTCTTAAAAATTAAAATATCCAGTAAATTTTAATGTCTAACAAAGGCTTTCCCAATCATTTTTTGTGGTCAAACCTTCCACTTGAGTGACTGAAATCGATGAGGAATGATTGGAATGAGGTATTAATATTTCGATCATGTGACAAGCAAGTCTATGTTGATTGGTTGTGCAGGCGGCGGTGCGTTTAAGATGGGTTCACATTCGGTCAAGTGTCAAAAGCCGCATTCCATTCGCATACCTTCACTTAACGAACGAATGAACGCTGCGATTACATTGCATATACTATCATTCAATAAAAATATAAGTAAGTAGTTTATCAAAATGCTAATTCTACAAAATATCAGCCGCAATTGAATAAAAATCACATTTATTAGAAAATAAAAAACAAAACCGGAAAATGCAGAATCAATGGTTTTCTATTTTTCGAGCCACGGTATAAACATAAATCCCGAAATAGTGTATTACAAAGTCGTGCTGATCGAACCAGGGACACAAATCAACCATGTTTTTACTGGTAAATGCAATTAGAAATGATTATTATGTTTGATTTTAAATCGAACAAGCACCTGTCACTATATTCTTGACGAACATAAAATTTATCTAAAAAATCTTTAAAATCATATGAAGAATAACAAAATAATATAAACGAATATTTTTTTCTTCAAAAAAAGCTATAAAATCATATCAAGATCTAAAACATATCATCACACAAATAATCAAACTTTGATGGATTTTTACAGTAACAATGAAAAGCACTCCACGTTCTGTGCCCTACAAAAGGTGTTCCCCACCGAATTCCAGCTGGCTTGGAAATCTTAAAGAATATACTTTCTAGCTTAGAGATTTAAGCACCTTGAAGAACACCTTTAAAGATAATTTCTTATTTTCCATAAAAAATTAGATTGAATAATTATTTTGAAATTGATTGAAGTTGCTTGTAGTTGACTTATTAACTGTTATATACCATATTTGCTATGCAATTCAATAATATTCAGCATTTAAAATTCCACAAAAACTGTTTCTTTTGTGTTCCAAGCTGATTAGAAAAGGAAAAACCAGCCCATGCAGCTGGCTTGGAAAAAGAACGACTTCTCAATTTTGTTGATAACATAGGCATCCTCTCTGACTGAAGCTAAATTGAATTTTGAGGGGTAACTTTTCTAAAGACGACGATTCCGTAATTATCTATAAATTTAATGGGGTTGATTATTTATTTGAAAGCTTTTATTTTTGGTGTTGAAATATCTGTGGTAGTCTATTTCTGTCTTAGAATACATGATTTGCGAAAAAAATACGTTTGTATTTCAGTGCGACTGTGCATAATTCATATCGCTAACGGTGCGATCTATTGCATTTAAAAATAGTTTGTCCTGTGTCCAGTATTCGCGATTTATTATCTTGAGCAGTATTCTAGTATTGGTCCAATAAGCGTAGTGTAAAGGCTAATTAATATGTCCGAGGGAGATTTAATAAACATATATTTATCCTTCCTATTTATTTATTGGCTTTCTTGATGAAGTGTGTTATATATGCACTGGGTTTCGGTCATTTGACACAATTATTTCCGTTTGAAGAGTGGATGGCCCTGCTGTCATATAAACAAGTCTATTCGGTTTGTTACTCTCACAGCTACAGCAATTTTCTACACTGAAATCTAGGAACCAATCCTTTGACCAAGCTGATATATTATGAAAATGTTCTTGCAGCTTGTTGCAACCAACCTATATTTTATTTTGCGATATGATAAACACTAATCGACTGTTTGATCCTTATGCACACCCTATTTGAAATGTAATTTATGAATTCTGGGGAAAGCATGGAGACTAGTTTTGTTGATTATAGTATTCTTAATATGACGCAAGTCTACTTGGAAAACGATCCATTCAGAGCGATGCGTTGTTGTCAACCGAGCAAGAAGAATGTTTTCCATGAGAGCATTTTACACCTTATGTCATACAAATCGATTTTTTAAGCAACGAAAAATCGACTGGTATGGAATCGAATCGATTTGCGCAATTCGGTGAAGTCATTTTAATTTCCTACCTCTTCTTCATCATATGCCAGGGTTCGGTCGTTGAAACATTCAGGTTGATTGGTCAAACATGATCATTTAGAACGATGGCTGTGTTGTTCACGGCTCACTATGTGGTCGTTTGTGTAATGCTCAAGTGCATATTAATAGGTTATAAGCCCCCAACCGGGGCTTAGGGGCCCGGAGGGGGCTCTTAAAACGGGTTGATGTTTTAGACCCAAAAAGTGACCAAAACAGTTTGGTCAAGGTCTAGCACTAAAACCGTAGCATGTAGCTATAAACATCAGTGGGAAGGAATGTGTGAAAAGTTATAAGGGAGATGCCCGACCTTTTTATTTTTTTATTCAATAAATAATAAGTTAGGAATCTGGCTTTAAAATTCGCAACTTTTTTGGGGGAAATATGACGCAAACAATTGAGGTGTAAAAATAATGCTTCGCAACAATAACTAGGAAAAGAATGCTTGTGACGCAATTAATCCATTGTTCAAGTTGAATAACAATTGAATTATTGCGTCGCAAGTGGATTTAGTGCATAATAATTGTTTTTCCACTAAGGAAAATATATATGTTATACTAATTTCTGACAGTTTGTTATAAATATGAATCCATAAATATACGAAAATGAATATTCTAATTTTGCTGCTTATTACATTTTGTTGAGCGAAATGAAAATGTTTGGGTGTTCTATTGAAATATTTAGAATATCAGAATCACTTAAATTAGAGTTAATGTTCATGTGCAAATCGAATAGTTATATATTTGAAGAATCAATGAAAAATGATATAACCAAAATAGAGAGATAGTAACAGAGGAAATAAAACTGGGAATGAAAACAAGACTGTCCAAGGACAGTGTACCACATCTTGCACAACTTTAGTCAACCCTTATTACTATGAAATGATCAACCATGTTTATTCGGTATAGCTTTATAGCACATTTAACCGATTTTGTTAAAAGATCAGTAAAAAATATTAACACCCCTCCAAGTGCACACTCCTTTGTGTTTTTTATATACAATATGAAACATAGGCATCAGAGATGCAAAGCCCCCAGCCTATGCAAAACAATCTTTATCACGAATATTTGTCAATAAAAAAAAAGAAGGTCAAAAGAAATATATTTCTCACAACGACTTTCTTACAACGTATTTCTCACAACGTATTTCTCACGACGTCCTCCTAACAACGTCTTTTTCACAACGTCTTCCCGCAACGTCTTTCTCACACCGTTGCCCTAACATATTCGTCCACATGCGTAGTCCTCTCAACGTCACAATATACGTGTGATCTTTCTGTGCTGTACAAATGTCCCAAAATATCCGGAATTCGTTAAAGTTCAAACCAAGTTATTTGGACAATTTTTGGTCGATCAAACTCAAACCTCGACGTTGCACATCTGCAATATATATTCTTTCGCTGTGTGAAGTTTGAGAACTCTAGGACAAAGGCTTCATATCAAGGTGCCGCAGACAAAGTTTTGTATAAATATCCCGAAATATCTCAAATTTTATAAATTCAAACCCCCGTAATTTCGACAATATTTGATCGATCAAACTGAAACCTCGACTTTGCACATCTGCAATATATATTCTTTCCCTGTGTGAAGTTTTAGAACTTTAGGACAGAGACTTCATACCAAAGTGCCGCGGACAAAGTGGTGAATAAATATCCCAAAATATCTCAAATTCGTCTAAGTTCAAACCCCCATAATTTCGACAATATTTGGCCGATCAAACTGAAACCTCGACGTTGCACATCTGCAATATATATTCTTACCATGTGTGAAGTTTCAGAACCCTAAGACAGAGGCTTCATACCAAAGTGCCGCAGACAAAGTTTTGTATAAATATCCCGAAATATCTCAAATTTTATAAATTCAAACCCCCGTAATTTCGACAATATTTGATCGATCAAACTGAAACCTCGACTTTGCACATCTGCAATATATATTCTTTCCCTGTGTGAAG
>LQRL01130281.1:2244-13159 GCA_001703475.1 Hydroides elegans | reverse complement strand
AATAAATATCCCAAAATATCTCAAATTCGTCTAAGTTCAAACCCCCATAATTTCGACAATATTTGGCCGATCAAACTGAAACCTCGACGTTGCACATCTGAAATATATATTATTACCCTGTGTGAAGTTTCAGAACCTAGCTAGGACAGAGGCTTCATACCAAAGTGCCGCGGACAAAGTGTTGTATAAATATCCCAAAATATCTCAAATTCGTCTAAGTTCAAACCCCCGTTATTTCGACAATTGTTGGTCGATCACACTGAAACCTCAACGTTGCACATCTGCAATATATATTCTTACCCTGTGTGAAGTTTCAGAACCCTAAGACAGAGGCTTCATACCAAAGTGCCGCAGACAAAGTTTTGTATAAATATCCCGAAATATCTCAAATTTTATAAATTCAAACCCCCGTAATTTCGACAATATTTGATCGATCAAACTGAAACCTCGACTTTGCACATCTGCAATATATATTCTTTCCCTGTGTGAAGTTTTAGAACTTTAGGACAGAGACTTCATACCAAAGTGCCGCGGACAAAGTGGTGAATAAATATCCCAAAATATCTCAAATTCGTCTAAGTTCAAACCCCCATAATTTCGACAATATTTGGCCGATCAAACTGAAACCTCGACGTTGCACATCTGCAATATATATTCTTACCTGTGTGAAGTTTCAGAACCTAGCTAGGACAGAGGCTTCATACCAAAGTGCCGCGGACAAAGTGTTGTATAAATATCCCAAAATATCTCAAATTCGTCTAAGTTCAAACCCCCGTTATTTCGACAATTGTTGGTCGATCAAACTGAAACCTCGACGTTGCACATCTGCAATATATATTCTTACCCTGTGTGAAGTTTCAGAACCCTAAGACAGAGGCTTCATACCAAAGTGCCGCGGACAAAGTGGTGTATAAATATCCCAAAATATCTCAAATTCGTCTAAGTTCAAACCCCCGTAATTTCGACAATTTTTGGTCGATCAAACTGAAACCTCAACGTTGCACATCTGCAATATATATTCTTGCCCTGTGTGAAGTTTCAGAACCCTAGGACAAAGGCTTCATACTGAAATGCCGCGGACAAACTATTGTATCTCAAATGTTAACGGACGGACGGACAGACGGACGGAATGGGGGATAGCAATAGCCCTCAGCCAAATTGGTTGGCTGGGGGCTAAAAACGAAACCCGAGTTTTACCGTAATTTTCGGTGTATAGCCCGCGGGGTAAAGCATACAAAATACAACGGTGCGGGTTACTCCGTTTTCTAAAGCATAAACCACTTGCTTTTCGATTTACATGTAAAATAATTGAAATTTGTGTTGTTTTGTTTTTTCTTTCAACGATAATAGTATTTAATTTAAGCTGCTGTCATGGCTTTGTGGATTGTTTCAAGAAAGAATAAGAACCGACAACATATATAAGGCGTTGGCATCGGGTTATAATGCAAAATACACGATAATCAGGAAAAGTCAAATTTTAAGTTGAGAGTTATAAAGAGGGTTTTAAAACATAATTCTATACTTTTATGGGATGCAGATTAAACACCGATGCGGGTTATACACCATTAAACACAGTAATATGTACAATCATTGACATCATCAATTAAATGGAAGGCATGTAGATCCAAAATCGGATATATAAATTTTAATTTATCAATATAATGGTGTCTAAATTATTATTCGATCCAGTCTTCTTTGATAGCGAATCGCTATCATCACAATTATTTCGATTATGACGCAACAGTCGGCTATGTAGCACAATATCGAATACATTTGTTTTAGTTTAATAAAGAAGAAAATTCATGCAGGGATATGAATTTGATTAAATGATTAGAATGGTGTGTAAATTTGTACATCATAATAGCATGTACACCCATAACACGTTTAAATGGGAAAATAAAAGTAGGCATACATTTGCTTATATAAGCAATATAAGCACATACTGGCAGTTTTTAAAACCCCAAGGACCCAGAAAATAACATATCCAAATTTCATTAAAATCGATCTACAACCGTGAGAGGAGTAGCGTTTTGAAAAAAAGTTAACGAACTAAACAAACAAATAACTAAACAAAAAACGTAAAAGCGGTGGTACAATCCCCGCCTTGCGAAGCAAGCCGTGGCTAAAAAGTAGTACAGGCAATGATACCCGAGGATTGGAGGTTGGGGCTTAGCCCTCTACGATGGCTTGTTTTAAATATGCCATTGGCTGGTTAACAAGCAGAACGGCGGTTATTTGCAAGTCTTAATTGTGCAGGATGAAAATGCTGGCTCTTTCCCAGTTGTCCTGAAGCCCATATATGTCTAGCATTAATCTAAATATCATATATAGTGGTGGCGATCAACCAAATACCTATTAAGCAAATATGGTTGTATTCCATCGGGCCCTACTGCTTTGTGTAGGTATTGGTTTTGACTACGGATTCACTACGCCATTTTGACTTTATTCTATACCGTAAATGCCTTCACATACATTACTAAATTATTAATTTAAGGTACCTATAAAGCATTTCAGCTTTGTCGTCGTGTTTTGTGACTAGTCTACGGCTATATTCCGAAACAGTTTGAAAAGTGCTTCACATAGTTTATGATACTATCTTAGTACATTACAAGTATACCATTTTTTAAATCCATAAAATCGTAAAATATATAAAGGTCAATAAACACCAATATTATACACTACATGGAAGTTCCATAGAACCATATACGGACCCGGTGCCTCGTTTCTGGGTTTTCAAGCGAGTGGTTATTTTGTTTACGTTGGTTTTACATTTTCATGTCAACTTTTACTTTGATAAACAACGTTTAGTTGAGTTTTATCAACCTTCCAGATCATCATCCTTTCCTATTATTGGACTCATTATGCAACTATGCTTGATGTTAGTTTAAATGAACTTATTTGTTAAGGATCGGGAGCAGCACCGCAGTGTCACATTTGGTAGAGCTCTTATCCGGTGCGAGAGGACACCGAATCGAATCCTACACTTGCCACAAATGTTTATGTGAGTCTTTTATTATATTTTATATATTTCATATCTATTTTAAATAACTCTTAATTTCGCTAAGATTTAGTTAACATTTCTTGGGTCTTTGCTTAATCTTTGCTAGCCGGTATGGTTAACATTAATTTAATTGCACCCTGGCAGCCGAGCCTATAGTATCCAATGTATACGGACTCATTATGACGTATTTTCATTATACAATGTAAATATATGACACGAAGATATGTATTGTTGATATCCTTTAAATAAACATTACAAACATAATCTGGTTTTGAAGTTGCACGCATAGTTAGGCAAAATGATGGGCAAAAAAGGACACTATAAATTGCAATTATTTTATTGCTTTTTACAAACAATTTTTGTTTATCACTTTGAGAAAGTATTTTTCTCAAAATGAATTCTCATGAATTATCTAATCAATTTAAAATAAGGGTATCTATTATTATAAAAATTCAAATAAACAAATAACTAAAACATGATTTTGAAATCAACATATGTACTCTTCAACGAGTTTTAAAATACTTTCTTACGCTATAAATAAAGTAAGACATGTCATCACAAATAAGATTTCTAGTTAAGGCGATATCACAGAATTGCATAATTGCTTAAAGATTAAACATGCAAGGTTGATTGTGATTATATCTAACTTAAAATCGAAACCTGCTTTAATCGGCGCTATATGGACGGTATGCTGAAAATCATTAAGTGTTCCTGTAATGCAAAACCTTGAAATTATATGTTAAACTAAAGTTTTATGGTGGATGAGTTTAAATAACCAATGTCTTTGAATATGATAATCACAATGAGTTCAACACTAAACGCATTTAACATTAAGTATGTAATTTTGATTTGATATGGAACTTTCGCAATAACTGTTAGTTGCTAATTCCTGCCGTCGTGGTCTCAAAAGTGTCCGCTTCATTGCACTGGCGCCACGGGTACTGCCTTCCCGGAAACCGAAGGTCCCTTGGCCATGACCTTACCGCTATCCCCGCGAGTGCGCATGAATTCCGCCATGCCCGGCAGGCGAGAAAAGTAGTTCCTGGCAAGCGTGTGTTTGTGCTTCACTTTGTGAATAAGAGTTTTGCCATAAGCCTGCAATTCGAGAAAATATTTTGTTTTCATCATTTGATGTCAGAAGATTACGGACAGACAAATAAGCCGAAATATTCATAAAAGCTAAAGACCTATATGTCAAAGAAAATGTATACTAACTCCTAATAAGAAACATGAAACAACGTTAAGCTTGGGTTTAAAACCAATATACAATCTTTCAAACACAATGCTGTTGTCAGAATATTGAATACATAATCGTAACAACCGCTCTGACATATATAGACTCGTTTTACACGTACCTCATCGAGGTTCTCTAGCTTGTCGTGCGACGCGGCCTCCTCCTTAGTGATGAGAATGCAGTTCCACGGCGACCACTCGCTGTGCTTGTCCCAGCGCACCAGCACCAGGTCGTAGAGGTCTTCCCATGCGGACAAGATCGACTGGCTGTTCCACACGTTCTCCACCAGGTACCGCAGGTCACCCTCCTGCAAAAATAAATAGGTTAGTAAAAGGTAACGGTTTTGTTAAATGATTGATTGAAGAGGTAAGCCTGTTGTTAGCAGGATGCTTATAAAAGGCAGATGAAAGTCTCCTTACCAATGACACACATAAGTTAACGTTTAAACGTGTTTTTCAGACATTTTATTTAAAATGTTACCTGCAACAAATAGGCAATTTGGCTTCCATCAGCATAAGCTTCTTCCGACCGCCGTAAAGCTTTGACCATGTATCTGAAAAATAAACAAATAAACCAGGTTACATCAAAGCATGATAACCATATTACAGTATGCATTTTACGGGTTTAATAAACGGTTTCAATCCGTATTTCTGTATGCATTTTTACAAGGGTTTCATTAAAATTTGTCAACACCAGTATGAGATGAACGGGAATCCATTTTCTAATGCTCAATACATGTACTATATGACTCCTTTTACCACCACCAATCGCCACCTACCTGTAGTGGCTGTAGTCTTGTCGGACGCGCGCGTCGTTGTCGATCTTGTTGCACTTTCGGCAGCGACCCACTGAACTCGAGTTGGACGACAACTGGAACTCGGTGCTCGGCTTGTATTGGTTGCACGACTGGCAGAAGTAAATGTCCTTGCGCAGCACCGACGGGTCTTGGGGCACCTGTAATTGGGAAGGTTAAAGTTCAATGACATGTCGTTTTTGTTTGCAAAAGTTTTGTAATTAAGCTTTATACAAAATCACCATTACTAATTTGTGAAACGAAAATCAACCAAAATTGAGAATAGTTCCATAGGAATATTTTTAATGAACCAGGTAACCAAATAATTTCTTATTGCATCAATAAACAAATTTGGCATTTCGATATTATAGTTTCAATAGACCAATCATTCAACAGTATAATTCATATTCATGTCTCTCTGCAAACCCCATTTACCTTGAGGAGCCGTGCGGCCTCCGGGTTGAACGTGGGCGTCTTGATGTACTGCAGGAAGAGCGTGGAGATGCGGCGCCTTAGGCCCTCGAGGTTCGACTCTTTGACGCCGCGCATCAACAAATCCGCCTCACGGTCGATCAACTCGATGATCTCCTGCGTCAGCTTGCAGTCGTGCTCCTGTTGGAATAGGCAAAATATGAAGTTTACGTTAATTTTAAGTATTTAATTTCATTGGAGTATTCAATCAATATTTGAGGTGAACTTTATCATTAAGGTTTGTGGAGTATATTTTATAGATATTTTGGCAATGATTAAGACAATGATGAATCAGACGGAATGGTTCATTGAGATACATAGACAAGTAAAGTGAAATGAGGAAGTAAATGACCTTTAAGTAGAGTGTTTTAACTGACCTTGACGGTGTGTTTGAGCGTCAGCAAGACATCGAGCCGCTCATCTTGAGTCAAATACTTCATGTTGATACTGTTATAGATATCCCGCAGCTCCTGCGCGCGAATCGTGTAGGGCGTGTCCATCTCAGTGACCTTGCCGTCGCGACCTTTCCACTTCTTGGGTGACGCTGCATTCTCGAGGAACTTCTGAATCGCCTTGGTCCTGTTCTCATCGTCGGCGTCCAGCTTGTGGCGCCCGATGGAGGCGATGAGTTGTGTTTCTTGATCGAGCAGCTGACACAACGCCGCCTTCCTCTCAGCACCCGTCAGCTCAGCGTTAATGCGCTCGAGCTCCTCTTGGCGCCACTTTTCCAGCGCGTGATACAACAAATCAAAGTCCTCCTGGGTCTTGGGGTTCATCCTGCGCTCAAACTCGCGCTTGATGCGGTCCTCCTTCTCCTTCTTCTTCTTGAGCTCCTCGGCCCTCTCCCACTCGAGCCGCCGCGCCTTATCCTCGCGCACTCGCTCCACGTAGCGCTTGGCGAGCCAGCGGCGGTAGTACTTCTGGATGGTGAGCACGCGGTTGAAGACGCTCTTCTTGTGCTCGTCGGCCGTCGTGTACTTGCCCGGCACCAGCATCTTGTCGGGCATGTTGCTCACGTAGACGCCGATCTTGGTCATCTGCGTCGCCATGTTGTTCGTGGTTTGCTGCACCTCGTGCTTCTGCTGTGATGTCTGTGTGTCTCTGTGTGAAAGTGATCAAAGGGTTAAGATGTTTATTATGCGAATACTTTTCTTGGCGAAAATAGCATGTAATTAGAGCTATTGCGTTTCTCAATAAAAGATTTATTGACATACCGTATATCAAGTATGAACATGACACATGTTGATATTAATCGTAAGAATCCCCTACCTGCAGAACCGCTCTGTGGTGGGCGGCGGCCGCTGCTTCTGCATGGTCTGTGCCGATGCGTGGTGATACTCGACGCCGTTCTTCTTGTGCTTGTAGCCGCCCATGAACGGCTTCTTGCGCGTGGCGCGCTCGATCTCAACCACCACGTCCTTCACCTCGTTCGTTTCTAGAATAAGGAACAAAAGTTGTCACTAGTAAATACTGTCCCGAATTTAAGTGGCGTGATTATTGTTCCATAAAAGGCAAGAAGTAATCCTTACATCACCAACGCTTGTTTCCCTCAAAAACGCTCAACTACAGTTCTTCATTTCGTATAAACGTGTCTTACCTGTGACAACGCGCACAGTGATGACATCTGGCATTTGGTAATCGACGCGCTTCTTGAGGGTCTTGATCGGGTAATTGCCCGGGTCTGTTGACATGATTTCGAGCTGCACCGTGCCGTTCGGTCCGACGCCGAGGTCAGGCAGCACATTGGAGTCGTTGGTTTCTTTGCCTGGAAACATTTTTAATTAAGGGTTCGATATACATCAAGATTTTCTAGAGTTAAAATGTGTTATGCTTAATATTTATTTTTTACCGGTATGATGCTATTTCAACTTTCCCTTTTAGCACATTTTCCCTCTCCAAATTAAAACGTGCATTAGACACGTCGCGAAGATTCCAGAGCATAAATCAAAACATTCTTTTAGTGTTTCGAATAAATATATTTGAAATCATTGAGAATATTTACCGTCGTGTGTGAGTATGATGACGCTGGCAGGAATTTTGAGTTCATTACTAAGAAGCTGCTTGAGCTCGAGAAGGTTCTGATTGAGCCCGCATCGTTCAGTGAGCACCTGTGCGCTTGGAAGGGCGACGAACTTCACTGCAATCATATAACAACCAATATATGAAGACAAACGATCAGTTTTTAACAGCTGCAAAGTAAATGAAATAAATATATATTGATATCTTACATATTTTTATTGAAATTGGATAAAAAATGCCTTGCTGTTACAAATTTCATTTAAATTCAAATCTACAAATCATTCTGACCCTATATTATAGTAACGTGTAAAAATTGTTTCACCAACTATCAAGGTAAGAAAAATTATTTTCTTACAGAAATATGAATACTAACCTGTACATGTGGCTTCAGGTCCCCGTGGAGTGGGTGAGGGTGCATGAGGATCCACCGCTGGCTCTTGTTGATCAGTGGGAATCGGAGTAGTTGAGGCGGCAACCTGACCCTCGGCGGGTAGATCGGGCTTCGTCTACAAGAAAGCAGCATCAGGAGTTATAGCTAGGACAGCCAATTTGAATTATAATGGATATGATATCTCGATTATAAACTTTTGGCTAAAACAAAGCTCATGCCACAATAACGAAATGTTAAACAAAACCGTAATAAAACTTAATGAATAAGCGATATAACAGAATAGCATGACATCTTATCAACTAATAAACGTATGATCGATCAAACTTAAGCTGTTCTGCAAGCATTCAACTACCTCAGAGGCTTGTGTTTGTTGGGGCTCTGGAGGTGCAGGCTCGGCTTCTTGTTGCTCAGTCGGCTCATCTGGTTTCGCTTCTGATTCAACTGGCTTTTGTTCTTCAGGAGCCTCCTGTTCTTGTGTTGCAGCTGGAGCTTCTCCTGTTTGCTCTGCAGGTGTTTCTTGTGTTTGCTCGGGAGCTTTCTCTTCTGCCTGTTCTGCTGGAGCATCTTGGGCTTCTTGGGTAGATTCTTGCGCAGCTTGCTCGGCCGGTGCTTCGGGTTTTTCCTCCGTTTGTTCTGCTGGTTGGTCTGCTTGCTCAGTTGGCGCCTCAGTTTGTTCAGCGGATGCTTCAGTTTCTTGGGCTGGTGCTTCTTCACTCTGTTCTGGCTTTACAGCTTCGCCAGAACTCTCTTCTTGTGTTTCCTTATAATTGATTTACAGTATGAACAACACGAATTGCAACGAAAAATGAAATAACAAATAAAACATCATAATTTAAAATAACGCAATAACAAATAACCATTGAAATCCAAACAAACAAAGGGAACAAACACCTTATACTGTGAACTAAATACATGCGGGATATCTAAAGAAAATCAACAAAAAAAATCATAGAAGCATACGAAAATATATGAATATATCATTTCAACGAATATAAAGTAGGAATGACAACAAAAGTGAAAACATATCTTCTATTCAATTCGTATGGTTATTTACCTGAGCAGTTGCTGCACCTTCTTCGGCTTGTTTGGGTTCTTCTGTTGCCTCTTCCTGTTGTTCGTTTGATTGTTCTGTCTGTTCAGCAGGTTTCTCATCTGATTCATTTGGCTCCGTTGATTGTTCTGTGGGTTGCTCCGGTGCCGCCTCTTCGGTCGTTTGCTCGGCTCCGTTTTCAACTTGTTCTGCAGCCTGTTCTGCTGGAGCTTCCTCTGACTGTGCTTGTTCAGCTACAGGATTTTCTGTCCCTTCGTCTGCCATTTTGATTCTTTTTCTAGTTTAAATATAAACATATTTTTAAAACAATGGTTCATTGTAAAATATAACAAAAAATATATATAATTGACCATAAACTAATAAACCAACTGGGTCAAATAATACGAATTCTTTCGTGTATATATAAAAACCCTTTGAAGCTTAAAACTTCCTCTCCTTCGGGTTCCGTTTCACTCCCTTATTATTTTGTTCATGCCCTTCCATTTCCTTTTGTTGTTTTTCTCCTCACATTAACTAAATACATATTAACTAAATATAAATACAACAAGAAAATACCGTCGACAACGTTTAAACTAGTTATGACAACTAAAACTGCTGTTGTTTGACGCAATATAAGAAAAGAAATGGTGCAGTTTGAGAGATGTAGTGAAACACAATCGTATAAATTACGATATATTTGCAGGCATCATTGGACGAAAATACATGTTGATTACTGTGTGCTAACCAAATAGCTACATTTATGTACAATAGTGATTTCCAAGTAGCAAAAAAAAAATGTTTTGTAATGATTGTGTACAGGGGTCATTATATGTAACAAATTTGTTTTGTTAAAAACAAATGTTTAAGTTCATTTTTGGGAAGTGTTGAATGGAAACATTATATGAAGGCAATTAAAATGAATTTGATGGTTTATGTGAACATGAGGTATACGCCAAAAAATCACCCTCATGACCGGGCTGTCCTAAACATACGACGTAAGGTCCTGGACCTCGTACAATTCTGTTTACATGCATTGTAAATGACCTCTTCCTGTACACCTGAGTATCGACACTCGTATGTACGAGGTTGCGGGCCGTGGGTTTCCGCTAATTTCTAGGAAAATTATTTAAATAGTAAATTGGCAACCGAAAAAAAAAAAAGAATATTCAATCAAGGTACCGTACGTCTAATATCTTTTAATCGACAACTCATAATTGTTTATATAAATACAATCTGTTTTCTGAAAAATGAGTATTTCTAGTACTGATATTCATCCCTTACGGATTTGAGGGTTAATCATAACATCATACATGGTAGTTATTTCCAGCGTTTATCAAGTGAAACTTTCCGTTTCACAGCAAAGCAATGTAAACATTTCGTGAAATTGAGCACTGGCAACGTTCATTTACACGATTGAC
This sequence comes from Hydroides elegans, assembly GCA_001703475.1. Classification (NCBI taxonomy): domain Eukaryota; kingdom Metazoa; phylum Annelida; class Polychaeta; order Sabellida; family Serpulidae; genus Hydroides; species Hydroides elegans. Next base: position 2,802 of record LQRL01130281.1, on the reverse strand, counting down.
CGACAAAATATCTTGAATATATATTATTTTACCAATTTCTCTATATAACCCTTACATATTTTACAGCTGACAAGTGTTTAAAATAAAATAAAGTTAGAATCAGGAAATGGCATCCATTTTGTTTTTATGACGTCTTGGTTACAGACCTTTTGTAACAAGTTTCGTGATTGGATGTTTTTTTTTTTCTTGCAAATCGGGAAAATGCTTAAAATATTACAAAATGATAATTATACTTAAATTTATTGACATGAAAAGAGTTATTGATTCGGCATCAAATATTGTTAGAAATGCTCCATCAGAATACAGATATGACCAAACTGTCTTCATAAAAAATGATAATTTTTTTTTCAGACAATAGAGAGTTTGGAGCTGTAAAATCTTTTAGGAAATAGGCAATTCATCATATTTTAAAGTCTTAAACTGAATAGATGCTTCTTCTTCTTCTTCTTAGATGCTCAGGACTCTTCATCCCCTCGCTCTCTCCAAACGGCTGACTGTACGCCAATCACCACGGTCCGATGCTCTGCGGTAGCAATAGGGAGCCCTGTGTCTTCTCGC
>LQRL01130267.1:0-11816 GCA_001703475.1 Hydroides elegans | reverse complement strand
GTGAGAGAGTCTATATTGTTGATCGTGTATTTCGCTCCCTTAAAGGTAATTTGATCACGATATATCGATGTACTATCCTTTTCTATCTGCTTTGCGCGGACATAGACTGGGAGAATATTGCGGCGATTATTCTCAATTTCGCGGGGGAAGTGCTCATGCAATCTAAGGTCAGTTCCGCGCAATTTCGATCTAGCCCTCCAGATCAGCTGTCTATCATCAAACCGCGTAAAACGCATAATAACAGCGTTCCTATCTCTTTTGAGACGGTGTACAGTATCAAATACTATGTTTGTAGCGTCTATTTGCAGTTTGTTCTGAAAAATCGACCGCATTTTAGTATCCAGATTTTCGTTCTCGCTATACGGAACATTGCGCATAATGAGGTTCATACGTTTCGAATAACACTCGGCTTCCAATTCCCTCTGTTCTAGATGTTGATTTAATGAGGTTCATACGTTTCGTATAACACTCGGCTTCCAATTCCCTCTGTTCTAGATGTTGATTTTTTGCTGACATTGCACTTATATCCAGTTGTTGTTGGGTTTTCTGCTCCAGAGCGCATACTTTTTGTTTAAGATCAGATATTTCAGTATCCTGATAGTTAATTGAAGCTTTGATGTCTCTAATATCGCAAATAATTAATTTGAGCATGTCCCGATCAGACATAGAGTCTATGTCTAAATCGCTGTTTGCAGATTTTGAGTCTGTCTGCTCTTTCTCCTTTATTTCATTTTCCATATTTGCACAATTTAATTCAGTATTTTCTGATATTTTGGAAAAATATCCTAGCACAGTTGATTGTTTTTTTTTTGTGGTGTTTGTGAAAAACTTTGATCACTGCTTGATTCGCTAGATAATCTCTTTTTCTCTTTTTTTCCTACCCATGTCCTAAAGCATATCAGTTTCGCCCGATCATTTTTGATTGACGGCATTACACATTGTGCCCCATTGAAATGCACATACAAGCCTATTCAGTACATTATTTTCGTTCCGATTCATTGCACACACTTAGAAAAGTAAACATGTTCATTTTATCACTTTTTATCCAGATGTTTCGTAAATTACATATTTGATGTTGTTCAGTTGACTTTAAGAATAATTTCTATATAAAAATGTCCAAGAAGTGTTTTGTATTACTAATATAATTTTGAAAAAAACATTGAGATCGAAAAAGCACGTCCTAGTCTATGTTGTTTCACGTGCACGATTTCTCTATTTTTCTCTATTTTTTATCTTAAATAGAGATTGCAAGAGAGAAGAACCCACCAGGCAAGCCCAAAACGAAGAAAGTGCTTTGCGCCTATGGAATATCTGCAAAGATCTTGTCAAATTACAGTCACAGGAAACACATCCATACCTATACCTTTAAATTACTCTTATTTAGGATGAACAAAAATATAAAGCAACAATCACAGCTTTATCAGGATATACTTCATGTGTATATTATCTGCACATTATTATCACAATACAAACTTAATATGAATATGTGGAGTCAATAGTAATATAGCTCTGCCAATTTTATTATTGTATATGAATAAATTGTATTTGTATTTCATTTGTATATTATTGTATGTGATCCAATTTACCATTTATTTGATTTACAGTGTATATAATAAAGTACTGTATAAATTTATTTTTAGATGACCGAACCGTTTTGAACAAAGCCGATCGTCGATTTTGCGATGCGCCAGAACTATAACCTTACCCGCCTTCAAAAAAGCCTGCACCAGTATCCGGCTTACGTTTTAGGAACGTTGGACTTTCCTTCAACGTCAATTGTTAGCAACGAAGTTACGTTAGCGAGCGGCCTAATAATTGGGAGGGTTTTTAGCAGTTGGATAATTCGATAGTGCCAACGGAATTGGATACCGACCCGTCATCAACGAATGGCGATACAGAAGCACAGAGCTCAGAAATAAACCCAGGGATTAATATGACAGAGTGCAATGTTGATTAAATGAGGTAAATCGCAGAGATGCGTTCGCGTAAAATAAAAAAAAAACGGATTATAGGAAGCGTTCGCGATGAAATAGATTGCACCGTCGCTGCTCGCGTCAAAAAGTTAAAGTAGGTTTCAATCTGACTGTAGATTGCCTTCGATAACGCATTGCCGATCTAGAATTGGAGCGACAGTTAGCGCCAACATTACAAAGTGAAGTTCGGAAAACAATGGATGACACCAACCGTATATTTGTAATGATCTGAAAGGAGAAAATAGGGTTATGAGCATTTCCAGAAACAGTATGTTACTAATTTTTCTAACCGTTATTTTGAACATTGAAATTGCATATAAATTTACATTTATATATGAATACATTTGAGTTATGAGCATTTCACTAATAGGACTGTTACTGATTTTAACTGTTGAATCGTAACATTTCATATAAATCAACATTTTGATATGAATAAATTTCAAGTTATATCTTTTTTTTATAATTTCTTATATTACTCTTGTCTTTGTCCATTGAACATTAATTGCTCTATTGTTTTCTATATGCATAACTTATTACGATGTCGCCATCAATTAAATATGTTGCAACTTATTGGAATGTCAGGTTGAGGCTGGACACTACGTACAGGTCGTAAATAGTCGGGACATTATATTCCCATTCCGTTCAACATTTTTCAACTCTTTTTATAAAAGGTAATCTGTATCAAGGACTATGTTTTCATGAATTGCAATCAAAACGAACCATACTTTGCATTTACACATCTATATTGTAAACTAATTAACTCATTATTATACGTTATAATTTATTATCATTTTTGATTATTTAAAAATCGAGAAAAGGTGTTTAGCTGAGCTGATTTCTTCCAAATATATACACTTTGTTCTACTGTAGACGATTCAAGATTATTTTTCAATAGCTTTTCTCATTATATATATTTTCAAATTAGAACAATAACCAAAATAATGTCCCTTAATCATCCAAGCTATTTGTTTAGCTAACAATGATATCAATGGGAATATTTTGTGAAGAAACAGCTTGTAAGGCTCTCTTCTAGGCTCTTCTTCCTTGTATAAAAAACATTTTTATTATTGATAAACAGTTTAAAAATGAATAAACACAACAAGAAAATTCTATACATGGAGCTTTATTATACTCGACAAAAAAAGAAGTGTCCGGTTGTTCAAATTCCTGTAACTTAAAAGTATTTGATCGATTTTTATCAATTATGTACCAAATTAAACAGCACATAATGTGAGTTCATATAATGAGTTTTTATACTCTATATTCGCTATTGACGATTCGGCAAACTCTTGAAAATGAACGATCAAAATAGCGAGTAACAAACCCTCTAAGGTGCATTTCCATGGATGTTTGAAATATCTAGCCATAATTTTCACAGGTAACTGGCACATCTTAGTCTTTAGTCGCATATTCAAACATTTAAACCAAATGCGGCGGTCGCTGGAGTTAATAAAAGTATTTCGCGAACGGCCCAACCAAATGCACTGGAAATGCCAGCTTTGGGGCAATTCTTCAAAAATCAGTTTGAATATGTCATATGCTGTCTTCACTGGTTTTCTAATGCTCCATTAATGGGTTTACAACCGTTTCGCTTTTGGTTACTTCAAAGCACAATATTTGATAGAAAATTTTCGTTAAAAGAACCTTTGGGAAATTCGTAGCTTAAGTTTTCAAGCAATAAAAAAAAATCGTGCATGTCTAGGACAACCTGATGGCTGATATCCACGCCCTAGCCTCGTACGAATAGTGTATGCAAGCGTACGCCTCGATAAACAAATCGAATTATTCAACCAAATTTTAGAGTGACTAAGCGGCTAAAATGACAGTTAGACAGTTACTCATAGCTCGTCACTCTAGATTACAATGTTCCTACATATTCTAAGCGTATTAACTCAAAAATTTATTGTTTGCGCGAAACCGCGCCCATATCGAACGTATTTTCAATGCATTAGCGACATCGTATATATGGCAAACGAGGACAGCAACGACTTTTCGGTATGATTTTTTCTATTCCGCGCACCCTTGAAGATTATATTGACAATGACAGTTTGCGTTCAAACATCCCGTCTATATAACCAGGTTGAATTATTCCTTTCAAACTTTGCCGAGTTTATTCGAGAATTACTATGGACTATGGAGAAGATGGAATTCAAAGTGCAGTTAACAGAGTAAAAATCATGTGTGCTATCTAAATATCATACCGCTTTTGTTTTATAATGTGATTAAGACTGTTTTCGTTTAAGCGTCAAAACACGTTTTTCCGACATTTTACGATGTGTGCTGCGACGCATGTTGCATAGAAGTTTATACTATTTAAAGAACATAGCGCTTTTCCTCTCCTTCCGATACTCATTGAATGATAATCAAAATCAATGTTTCTTAGCCCTTCGATACAACGAACGAGATAATCGTCAAACGGATTCCAGATTGTTAGGTTTGCAAGACCATCTATAATTAACATAACTGAAACCAACCGACGTGTTTAAATTGGTTCCACTTTTCATACAATGAAAAAATACTAACATAAAATGACCGGACACATCTTTTGTTGTCGAATATATAACGCATAATATCTAATCATTGGTGTCATATTGCAACAATTTGTGTTCTTAGATATATGTGACCGAGTTCCTTCTGGGTACAGCCGCTAGTAACCACTTGCATAAGAGGCTATCAATGTTAACATTAATCAATTTACATGTTGCAGGTATTAATTACAAACATAAGTGTGTTAGCTGACATAACGTATCCTTCGTAGATAAGTTAAGGTAATAACCCACTTATCAGATGGCATGCTAGATTGTATATTTAAATTAAGGTTTGAATATATTTTTTCAGGTTTAATTGTTGGATATATAGTGAAATAGTTTTAATTGTATTGATTTAAATCAAGGAAAAATGAGGTAAGGTTATAAATCATGCGTCTGAGTAACTTTTAATCCTTAGTTGGCAAATAAATGGAATAAAATGTGGACTTCTATAAACTGAGATCAGTCATGTATGTGTTTTTATTTCTTAATCTCCAAAAATATAAATATGAGTTCAAACATGATAATAGATAATAGATGATAGATTTATAGATTTGAATTTACATCATTGCATGAAATATAAGAATAAGAAATACAGTATTTGCAGGTTTTTTAATATAAATTGGATATTTTCTGAGATTCTTGAAATGTTCCCAAGTGCACACCAGGTTTGAGCAACACCTGAAAGTTTTTATGGAGAGTTCATTTTATAGATTACCAATAGTTGCTATAAATACGCTTTAAATTTGCTATAACGCCTGAAAAATGCAACACACTCAAAAAGCTGTTCTTGGTTATGTCACCATTTTATTTAAATGACTTGTTTTATAAGTTAGGTGCAGTTCCTTCCTATAACAAAACAAATTTAAAACTTGTTATTTTGATATTTTTTTAATTTAACACTTAGACGTTCAAAACTAAAGTATCCAGTAATTACCCTCTTACATTGAATGTTTTTTCATATACATTTAGTTCTGGTTGGAAAAGTACACGTATGGATGACAAAATTGTTGTTATAACCGGAGCAAATTCTGGTCTTGGTAAAGCCTCTGCCAAAGATCTAGCCAAGAGGGGTAATGCATTGAATATTTCAAATTGCAAATATATTTTCAACAATACATGTATGTTTATGTTTTAATGCAAACACTTCCATACTACATAGTACGCTCTAAATATACTACAGAATAATGTTTACCCAAAAGGTGCGCCAAAGATTTGTTCCGATGCATTGTGTATTATGAATAAATACAATGACGAATGATAATTAATCCGTATGCACGTAGTTATCAATGGTCGGGCATAAAAAGTATCGGTTGCCTATTTAACCATATTTTTGCAATAGGTGCCAAAGTTTACATGCTTGGAAGGAATATGGAGCGAATAGAAACTGCTGCAAAAGAAGTTATCGATGCAACTGGGGTGGAAAGTTACATGATTCAGGTAAATTTAGTGGTTTTCCCAATCATTTATTAAATTCTCAAACCAACTAGCTTATATCCGTTTAACTATTTTTAGTTCTAATTTAAAAGTTAGAGCAGATTTGTATTTTTTATTTATTTTAATAATTAAAGCAAGCGATGACAGATATATATATATATATAACTGTGTTGTTTAACCTCAAATAATAATAAGTGCTTATTATGATAAAGGTCATGATATTGGATCTGGCATCACTCGAATCTGTACGAGAGTTTGCTACTGAATTCAAAACAAGTAATATATTCAGTTTTTATTTTGATCTATAAAACTTGCACAAATCATTCAAAGTCGATTTAGAAACGCACTTTAATTTTTAAAGATTATTGCTATATTTTAGTATTCTATCAACCTTCAGTTGTTGCACATAATCAATCCTAACCAGAATCTTATATTTAAGCAGGAGAACATCGCATCGACGTTTTAATGAACAATGCTGGCATAATGGCTGTACCAGAATCTAAGACAAAAGACGGGTTTGAGTTGCAATTTGGAACGAATGTTTTGGGTATACAATAAACATTTAATATACCGTGTATCATTATCACTACAACTAAGTACAATAAAATAGGATTTAAAAATTCATAATTGCGATATCATAAATGATATAACATGTGTTTATTATATGTTTTGTAATACCATAGTAACTATTAATTTTGAAAGATACTTTTGATAAGGCAGTTGTGTAAATACTTTGATCACATATTCTATGTTTTTGTTACAGGTCACTATCTTTTGACCCACTTATTAATTGATTGTTTGATTAGAGCTGCTCCAGGAAGTCGTATTGTCAATGTTGCATCTTCAGCCCATAAATATGTACATGATTTTAGTACTGTATATTGTTATGTTAGTCAATTACAAACATGTTTCTTTATAGCTTCGAGAATTTTAGACTAAAGCTGAAAAGCACAATACTTGATAGATAAATATGAACCATGCTTTATTACAGAAATAGCATGGTATTACTATAAACAGCTTAATCTGTTTGCTTGTGTGTATACCAAATTATATTTTAAATAACCTTTTTTCATATCAGACTAAAATACACCCAATTACGCCATTTGATAAACTATGCATTTTACGGTTATCTTTTGTATATGTGTGCTCGCATAGAATGGGTCATGCCAATGGAAAACTTTTGAATCTTGCTATTTGATAAACAATACCTTTAATTCGTCCAGGGTAAAAAGGAGATACAGTGGAATGACCTTATGTTTGAGAATGGATACAATCCAACAGACGCGTATGCTCAAAGCAAGTTGGCAAACATTTTATTCAACTTAGAGCTATCAAAACGGGTTAAAGGTACTTTACATACGTATTATATCTGACAACTATTAAATAACTTATTCATACTTCCAAAAACATTGACAATAGGATTTTTAATTCTTATAAATTCAATGCCAAGCATTAAACCATTCAAAAATAGATGGTTTAAATATTTAAACAAATGCCATAAATACTAAAAATGTTTCAGATGCAGGAATTACTTGCTATTCTTTGCACCCTGGGGTAGTGAGTACAAATCTGCTTAATGATTCAGTAGGATGGATTACATTTCTTGGCTGCTTCATTTGTTGCTATAAATCTCCCGAAAATGGTGCTCAGGTATAAAACTTAATTACAACACATATCAAATTATTCAACATGGCTTAATTCATTCATTATAAAAACATAACTACATTTGATTTGTTGGATTTCACATTATACAATAGGTAGTAATTTATGCTTATATGAGATACTTGAGAAAATAAATTCGTATGTGTTGATTTAACAGACAGAGCAAGATATATAATATATTCATCGTTTTTTTTTTAAATAACAGACACAGATCAGATGCAGCGTCGATCCTGGTTATTCCGAAGAAACTGGTTATTATTATGTGTAAGTGTTATTTTTTTTTATTTTATGTAAATGTTACTATCTGTCAGTCCATCTCATAATTCTCTTACTCTATTCATGTTTTCAAGTGTTGTCTTAACGATCACAATAATTGTGAGACGCCATGACTGTATTAGAAGATCTTTTAGATGCAACAATAGCAATTGATACTATCATACATGTCTAAACCATCGGTAATACCATCTCGTGTATGTTATCAAGCGATTGCAAAAGGAAACGACCAACCAGACAAGCACAGAATGAAGAAAGTGCAACTCGCCTTTGGAACATTTGCAAAGGTCTTGTTAAGTTACAGCCACAGGAAACGCATGAAATATTACGATGATGTTATTAAGAAACATATGTGTAGAAAACTATAAAACTGCATCCTATATCTTGGAGGTTCCACAATCGTGGACAGTTCGCTACGGACAGCGCATCTTTTACAATGTGGCGCCTAGATTATGGAATAACCTTCCCTTGAATATCAGGGCGCAGAACTCGTTAGACAGACTTAAAAGATCGCTAAAGACTCATCTATTCATAGAAGCGTATCAGTCAGCGATTAAATGAGTAGTCGATGTTTTAAATGACTTTAAATTTATCTTGTTTTAGTTTTGATATTATATTTGAATAGTCCAATCTTAGTTTGTAATAGTTTCACTTAATATTTTGTAGATATTGGCACTTAAAATCAGTTTATTATTATCATAATATATCATCGATTGATTAGAAGTTTATCATTTTTAGTCAAAACTTTAGATGCAATAAACATTCTAATGTTATTTTATGAACTGAATACGTATGTATATTCGTTCATAAGCAGTTATTTTCAGTTTCAATTCATAAATTATCGGTGATGATGACTTCAGTTATAAAGTTTGCAACTCAACAAAGGTTTTTCTCGTGCTTTTATTTCGAGAAAAAAGTGATATCGGAGTCGTCGTATTGTTTGAAAAAAAAACGTCACAGAGACCCTTAAGATTTTTAGCATGTCTTGCCCACGTGCTTTAAAACGTGCATCAAATACAAATAATATTCGTTAATACTGAAACGAATAGCAACTTCATCCCTCATTTTTTTAGACATAATACATGCCATCTTATTCACTTTTAAACAATTGTTTAACATATTTACACTGACATGCTTATATTTCAAGTTTCCATTGTTCTACTGCATTAACGTTGTTATGTCAACGCAATACCTTACGTTACAATTGGGTTCGTATTTATGGCATTACGTTTTTGAGCAAACGATAAATATGTGTCAATTGTGTTTGTATTATTTTTGTTATTAGAGAGTTTGGGCAAAAAATGTAAGACCGGGATGACGGCGTTTTGGCATGTATGTTTTAATCTTTTCCCAAATAATCCAACCACTAAAATGCTTAACATGTTAAAAATATTTATTCAAACTATCAATAAATTCAGTTGATTTATTTTGCAAAACGTTAGGGATAATAATTTCACTGAATAACTTAAGTTTAAGTCATTATAAAATGGGTTATGATTCAAATATGCTGACCGAAACACAGTCATCCCGGAATAGTATTTTTTCCCCAAACTCTCTAATATTAAAAGATAGTTTCTTTAGGTGTTGATGAATAATATAAAAGTTATCATTTAATTTCAAATGCAACAAGTTACATAATAAAAGGATCAATAGCTAACTATATTATTTTATTGTTTTGCAAACGTTTTACTAAAAGTAACGAGTCTAAACCAAATTACTGGCACAATGTTTTATTTTTGGCGCTGTGGGGATTTTATCTTGATGTCTTATTATAGTGAATTCGTCATTCAGATGCAATCACATAGGTATAAAAACAATACTACAATGTGTAACGAGTAAAATCTGTCCATTCTTCTCCGAAAAAAAACAAACAGGGAATACATTTATCTTGCGAATATATATTTAATCTGATTGACAATCATTTTGTTTCCTGTTATAATAGTATTGCAGAATGAATATGCTTCCTATAATATAGCTTAAATAAGAATTATAGTATTATAGAAAATATAGGTGAAAGAATTGTGAAAGTCTATTGTCGCAATCAGAAAAAATGCATGCTTCTTGATTCGGCCTTAAAAAACGCGCAACAACACACGCACACAAAAGCATTCATGTTCAAATTAGGATTCGATCATCACATAAGCCCACTTATGCTACGAGTCAATGTATGCACGAGTCAACCGTTGATCAAACTGTTACAACGTTGGTATGCAATTTTATTTTCTTAATATTTTTTTTCTAATGTTGATTAAATAAAATAAATTTTAATAATCTATTGAATATCGTGAGTTACAAGTGCTGGCATTTTCAAGACCTTCATTTCGGAAGCTAAAGATAAGTTTCATTATTTCAATATACACTATTATTTATGATATTGATTCAAGAACCTGCTGTGTGGCTTTGATCATTGTTATATTTCCCCAGTGATAATTTTATACAATTTGTTAAATTCATTTGTTATCAAGCCGCTTACTCGGAGACCTTTTTGCTTCTCCCTTGTGAAATATCCCGAAAAACGAAAAAAATCGTATCGTCTTTAAATTGGCCAATCAAATTAGTTTGAATCCAAAATGTAAACAATGCGGCAAAAAAATTTCAAATTTTAAAATTCAAGTTAAAATTTGCTAGAATGCATTTTAAAGTCACATTTAAGGTAAGATATTGAATATTTGTTACTATTTCATGTTGAAAATATTCAAATTTGGCATCTAATGTGACTTGCAATATAAAAAATGGTCAGTGACAATTCTGGCGTACAAAGGTAAAACATCGTAACTAACATTTTGATGAAACGGAGAAAAACGGATTTTTCTAAATGACTCTGGATTTAAGAAATCAGTCCATATGCAATCTAAATAAGCATATCAAACCATATTTATCATTATAACAAATTATATATCTAAGCTATTTTTGTTTTTAACAAATGAATAACTGAATTAAAGTCCAAACTCGATTATTTTTCTTTACACATTTTCACATTTCCATACTTGTAATTGTTCCTCATAAAATATATTTATACCAAAATAAAGTTTATTGAATATATTTATCAAAACTATCCTTTTTTTCTGAAATCAAAGTAAAAGACAATTGAAAATCGATGTTATAAAATTCAATCATCCTTATATTTTTTGTATGAATTAAGGTCACATGATCGATCACATTACCCATATCCGGATATCTGATTGGCCTAGAAAAAGTTGCGATGTTTTACCTTTGTTTCACAGAGCGTGATAAAAATTTTGATGTAGTTGCGACGATTTGCCCATGCAATAATAGGCTTATACGGGCATATAAGCCGTCCACTCTAGACTAAATACATGGGGAACAGCGTCGTGAGTGCAGACATGCCTTTATCTCAATTTTGACCAAAATGTAGTTACGATGTTTTACCTTTGTACGCCAGAATTAAGGTCCATAAATTTTATGATAAAAAACTTCAAATTTCAAGCCACAACATTATTCTTTTTAAAAGCATATGAGCTTGATATACTCATGTTAGCTATAAAATATATATAATATGATTGCGACATATTATTTCCAATCAAAGTTTTTAACTGGTATTTGTTTATAATCTCAGTACTTAGAGTGGGTCCGGAACAACAACATAACTTTAAATTAGCTTTTACTGGTTACTCTGTCGGTCGCAGACATACGACCAGAGCTATTTTAGAGCTACGTCACATCACACCGATACATTTTTCCTGGATTCATACACAAGTCAATGATGCGAAATCCAGTATTTACTGGAACAAAAGCATTGACGGAAAGGGGGTTCTCGGAACTCCAGTGACCGTTGACAGGGCGTTGTAGAGCATATCGGATAACCGTGTCTGATAAAATTACAAGATTTCAACCCTGCTAATTAGGTTGGGGGCCTATAGATTCGGGGTGTCCGTCTGTCTGTCCGTCATCGATTCTTTTCCAGGCTGTATCTTTGTAACGA
>LQRL01130265.1:50300-74407 GCA_001703475.1 Hydroides elegans | reverse complement strand
TGGGGAGAAGGGGTGGTTGCTTGATGAAAGGGGGGGGGGGTTAAGGTTGGTTTGGCCGGTATTGCTGTTTGGCATGGCAGTAATGTTAGGATTTCCCCAACTCGAGAAAATATGTTTTGGTTGGTTTGGCTTGTAGAATGGCAATAGTGTTAGAATTTGACGTTTTCTTCCGTTCAGGATGTAGTTTTTGTCACAAAAACAAAAATATGAAGTACCTGAGAATAAATTTAAAAAACGCATTTACTTGTAAGAAGCTGAATCTATATACTTAAGCTGTAACAATGTCGTTGCCAATCTTGCTTTCATACAAACCATACTATGAAATACCAAAGAATAAATTGAGATTATGACTACCTTTGACTCAGTTTGAGTTATTATATATCAATTAGAGGCCTGTTTATATGGTTTCCATTACTATTACATATGATATAAATGCAAATATCTTTTTCCTTACAGATATGCCAACTCCCTTGGTGGAGGCTTCCATTGTTGGACCGCGGACGTCCGTCATCGCGGGAGCCTGGAGACATACATCGACTTAGACGACCAATACGATGAAACACAGCAGTAATAGATAGATGTCAATCGTCAGTTAATGAATGGTTCAATACTATCCTAAAACACTCACTTTTGCTAGCTTGACGGTATTCCTTATACATATAACCTTTCGTAAACCTTGACAACTATTGTTATCAATGTATATAGCTCGTATAGAGGGCTTCTGTATGCCGTGTTAGCTCGATTTTAATCATTGTGGATGTTAGTAGTTTCTGTTTGTTAGTTCTGGTAAATTATATTTTCAAATATTTGATTCTAAAAATTCAAAGTTTGTGTAAAGTCTATATTGAATTTTGAAAAAAAATATGGTTGGATTTTCATATATATGTGTAATCATCTAGCGTTTACATAACATTTAAATATGCGATGAATAAAACCACGTACTTAACTAATTTACCAAAATATATTTATTACGTTTTCCATTGCCGTATTTGTTGAAACAAACAAGTAAACAAAGTAAATTTAATATATATTCTTTTATACAATGGTCATTTTTGTAGTTCAAAGAGTTAGTTTGGGTTAGATACTGTTGAACCTATTGTTTTTACATCTGGTTATTTATAACAATAAATCGCTTATAACGTTTGTGCCATTTTCAAAATACATTGTACAAGTGAAGACACCTAAACACTGAGTTTCACACGTTCTATTTCACACCCTCGGACAAACACAGATTTTTAATACAAAGGTTATAATCGGTGCCGACAATAGGCTATACATAAAGTTATTTTCAAAAAAAAAGAACTGATAATTTCGAGACCTTTGTTCAAAATTTGATATAAATTCTATCATTTAGTTTCTGTTACATGCATACATTGAAATAGAATAGGTCATCATGGTTGCAATCATCAAAAATAAAATGACGTAATCCTTTCTACATCGGCATCAAAGGCTATTAATATCTTATTACTATAATGCAACCGATAGTGTAAAACTGAATCAAGTAATTATACAGTCACTTCCAAAAGTGTAGAAATTAATGTTTGGTGGAATAATTTTCATATTTTGATAGATAGTGTTTCCCTGAAAATTTGCAGGGTACTAGACCAACCTTTAAACAATTACAAACACTGAAACTGTTCGCGAGTATATCAACTGTTTTTGTTATGCAAATTTTACCAGGACGGGTGTCAGCCCCTAAAATGACATAAGGCATAATGCACTCCGTACTTTTTGTAAGAACCCATAGCTTTAACACATGCATTAGTGCATTGCATATAGGCCTGTTTGTCATATTTTGAGGTGATGCCCGTCTTGACATAAGTCGCACTCCAAATTAAGTATGTGTTATCCGCAAACGGGGTTCTCCGTTATTTATTGTTAAAAGGTAACTAGTATCCTGGAACTTTTCAGGGAAAAACTAATGATCAAAATTTATAAATTATTTCTCTAAACAGAAATTTCTACACTTTTGCATCTGTCTGTATAAACTCAAGGGGGTGTAGTGTAATACCTCGATTTTCAAAATACCCTGTATATACCCGGTATATTTAAAACAATTATTATAAATCGATAATACAACTACCACTGTCATCTTAAAATCCATGCAAAAGCAATATTTTTTTCGCGTCAAGGTCACAATCCATGTTTATCCATTTTGTACACATGAAATGATTTTTTGACCTTCTCATTAAAAGAGCGTATCATTCATAAGGTACGCACCATGTGGGTACTTCACAGGCGGCTGTATTTTCACGATGCCCCTAGTTCATCATGTTTGCAATTATTAAAGACGTAAACCTATCTTCATCGATATCAAACGCTATAGATATCTGATGACTATTTATTAGACAATCGAGAGTGTAAAAATGAATAAAAAAATATATTAGTTCATGGGGTGTGTGGGTAATATCTCGATTTCAAAAACACCCTGAATAAATTAGTGGTATATAAAACAATTATTATACATAGATATAAACACTACCATTGTCATCTTAGAACTAATGTGAACTCGATTATTTATTCGCTTCAAGGTGTTGTTCCATTTAACTCCGTTTTGTAAACAAGAAGCGATAAATTAAAGTTTACATTTACATAGAGTGAATCATTTATCAGATAAACCCATGGGATCCTCACAGGCAGGTCAGACACCGAATTTAAAAGCATTCATCCTAGTTTATACGGTGGGGTTACCAACTGGTACTAACGGTTTATTTGAAGAGATGAATTTGCAAACCATATTATCACCATCTATATCATCTATTCTAGCGAATACAAACTATTGCGAAAATCAATTATTATTTCAATTAAAGTCGATCACCATGTTACTCCATTGTGTAAGCATTAAGTGATTTATTGAAGTGTTCATTAACATAGAGCGTATTATTCATAATACACGCACCCCATGGCATCTCCACAGGCGGCTGTAGCTGCACGATGCTCCACTGCCCACTGGCGCTGAGGAGCTTAACTCGGTTGTTGCCGTAGTCTGCAATGAGTACGGCACCTGCAGCATCGGTGGCGCAGATGATTGGACAGCGGAGTTGACCGGGACCATCGTTGCCGCTGCTGCCTGTGCTTGATCGGAGTTGGTCATCAAGGAAGAATATGTCTATTCTGTTGTTATTGGATAGACATGCATAGAGCAAATTGTTTGTGATGCAGAGAGTTATAATGTGTCCTTTTGAGGCATTGACAGAAAACGAATGACATTGTTTCCATTCGCCGGCGTACTCATATACATGTACGGTGGCGGTTCGATAATTCACGGCATAGTAGCGATTGTGATGACGCACCACACCAGAGAAGTACCCCGTGTGGATCTGCTTCACTCGTTCACCTGCGACAACATACACACGATGCTGCTAAGCAGTTTGCGTTTTATATCATAAGTAATTAAATGAACATGTAATTGTCATGATAATGTACACCAAAAATATATAGATTCGTATTTGGTATTGTATTTTGAATGACATATATTTGAAAATAATTTCATAATGAGCATTGCTTTTATCAAAAACCATTTCAATGTTTTCCTTTCAAATGAAAACTATAGTTTTCATACAGTAGCGCATGATTGCAAAAGTTTAAGGAAATATAAGAAAATAATATTTTTTTTTCATAAAACTTATAAGTTTGCATTCATGAACCATCTCATTCAGGTCCATCCGATGTATGTATCTTACAAATATGATAAAGGAATAATCAAAACAATCAATGCGATGAACGATTATGTCCGCACTCACCGTTGGTTTTGGCATGGTATAAACCATTGACCGCCGCAACCACGAGGTCTCCATTTGGCATGTCACACAAATCATATACCTTGCCCATGTCGCCATTTGGTATGCTTTTCACTTCCTTAAGCTGGGCGTCATATACTGTGATTCCATTTATATGGCACTGGTAGAGATGATTACCCACGTTACGAAGACAGTGTGGGTATCTTGGTACGTCCACTGTTGATGGCGCTTCCATTGCCTGCTGCTCACCAGGTCAAGAGAGGTGCTGGTAGGAATAGACTGTTCCTTAAATGAGAACATTTTCATGAATGTAACACATTTCAATTTCATGAGTTGCTGTTTGCCGTGATTGATGTTAGGCATTTGTTTCCGTATTAAACGCACTAATAATAACCAATCCCGGAAATTGCGCTTTGGATCTATCAAATACTGTGCTATTTATAAATTCTTAACTTACACAACATCAAAACTTTCAGTTGATGTTGCATTCAGAATTACAATATAATCGTTTTTTGTCAATTTAAATATTCCAATGTGGAACATAAACGTTAATTATATAGATATATGGAACATCTAACAATTACACAAAAGGCATTATTATCCGATATTTAATGAGAACGTGTGTGTTTTACTGTTCCATTAGTGTTTGTTTATATTGAAGTTAGCACCACATTAATTGTACCGTGTAACTCTTGTAGACGATATGAATAGAATAAGACATTAGAGCATCTTTATCAAACACTATTCGATTCAAAGTATATGATTCATGCATGAGTTACATAATTGTACACGATACCGTTTCATACTGATCGTATATTTCTTATATATTCCATTGACTGCAGTGCTCATGCACGAATTAAATATGTAAATATTTGATAGAATTATGCTTTGGAATAGTTAAACAATCTTACTAAGAGCACCGATCTTGCACGTGATGCAATGTAAATATAACCTATCTACAGTTAATACATTGGCCTATAATATGTTACAATTAATTGTTAAACAATTTTTTCCCTATTATGCTTAAGAGATTTGGTTACTCAATGCTCAGAAATGTGTCTTTTTAATTGAAAAATGAACTGTCCTTACTTAACGCATAACTAGATTCAAACTCTTGAGCGTTGGTTAGAAAAAAATAAATGGGTATGCATTGTTACCTTTTGCACAATACTGCCACCGTTGATGTCCAATGTAACTGCTGTTGCACTCCATTCCTGCAAGCGTTGTAGTTTAATTGTGATGCTCTTAATACACATATCAGGGGACTTGGTATTGTTTACCAATGCTTTGGCCTGTTCTACTTCACTAACGCCATCAATTGCAAGTTTTGGATCTTTCTTCTGGATTGTAGCCAAAAAGGATTGGTGTTTTTTCTCAAGGTCTAACACTTGTTTGTGGTACTTTGAAATGTCTCGTTCAAGATGAGATGAATATTCATCTGTTTTCTGTAATATATCGTGATCGATGTGATTGAATTTATTGTTCACTTCCAGTATGAATTGAGCACGCAGTTCCTTGGATTGGTTGAGGGTCTGAAGTTGGAGGCCGTGTGTCTTCTTTTTCTCGACCTGGAGTGTTTTGATGTACTTATGAAATGTATCGATCTTTATTTGGAGGCCGTTTATTTCAGTTTGAAGTGACGACTCTACTTCTTTGTTCTTTTTCGATAACTGTTCTATGCGATGATTTTTCGTAAATTTAGTGTTCAAGTGGATCTTCTTACAGGGAGTACACATCCATTGTTCGCAATCTACGCACCAAAATGCAATTGAATTGTCATTGCAAAGTTCGCATTTCTTTGAGGCTGTTAAAATATGCTCATGAGGTGCTGAAGGCTCCGGATGGGAAGTGGCGGTGGCTGCCGCCAATTTTTGGTTGAATTCCTCTTCTAATTCCTGGAATGCTTGGACAAAGTTCTCGGTTTGAAAATCATGGACGATTTGATCAACGTCGCTAAAGCTTTTACAAAGCGGACACTGCAGTTTGGACGACCCCTTTGCAAGTTTATGTATGCATTTCTCACAATATGAATGCCGGCATGGTAAAAGTTTTGGGTTACGAAATATCTCAAAACAAATAGTACATTCTTTTGCTCTTTCAGCCATAGTTTTGATTTCAAGTTAAAAATGAGTTTCCATCCAATAACGTATTATCCATTGTCATACTCAATAAATGTTATAAAGGTTGCTCAATCTATAAAATATTAAATGCATAAGAAGTATATGATTTATTTGATTGTCTGCGGTTGGCAAAATATTGTTGTCAATACACAGTGGATTTGATTTGCAACGGGAGAGCAAATAAACTGTACGATTTAACTCATTATTATGTAAGATTATGTGAAGGCATGATAGAGTGTAATTCCCCTCAGGACCAAAAATTATCTGCGTAATGTTTGTCGCCAGAAAACAGTTAATAGCCATTAGTACACATATTTATATAAAAAGATATATGTATGAATCATGATGTATGCAATCATAATATTCATTTTTGAATCTAGCCAATAATGTTAAGTATAAAATGGTGACCTTTTTAGCCACCTCTTCACCAAATGCAAATTTTAAATGAATTTTAGTATGAATTCGTATTTATTTTAGCTCTTCCATAATCCTGTTGATATATTCGAAAACGTTTAATTGACATGACTTTATTCGCGAAACGTTAATAATCAATTTTGACTAAAAAGGTGAATAAAAAGGCGTGTCATTAGTTATTAAAATTAACCAAACACAATCTTATAGAAATATCAAATTAGTTTTAATCAGAGAGGTACAAACACATTCTCTATTCTCATTTCACATTTGCTTGAAAGTTCTGAAAGGGATATTACAGGATAGAGTCGTTTAATTTTTATTCTAGCTAGATTCAAGTGAATCATCTACCAAGTGAACATAAACCCACCGTATACAGTCTTGGAATTATATCTGGAATCGAAGTTTTCTGAATATTGAGGAATACAAATTATGAACGAATGTCTATATGCTTGTTTCCATTCCGAAAGACAATGCCTTAGATTACAGAAGGTCACAGGTGTTTGTTAATTTATATCATAAATAACAATTTAATGCTCTTTATAAAAAAACGCTGTGATAATGAATATTTGATAATATTAATCGTCATGTGTTCTCGCCTATGTAAACACTTTTGTTATTATAATCGTAGCGGCACAGTTTTATGACTGATTTCACATACGACTAAAAGGCATTAGAAAACATATACAAACATATTCAACAGCTACCTGTCCAAATAATGAACTATGCTATCATAATAGACCATAACCTTGAATTTATGGACGGTTCATATTGAATACTCTTAATGACCGATTGTTATAGGGACACTATTTCCAATATGAAAATTATGTCATCTATATATAAATACATTATGTGTGTATCAGTCCATTAAATTGACGCATAATCCGAGCCTATTGGTAGATGTGTTGTTATATCAAACTTAAAATACTGGTTGGTGTTCAACATCGACCTTGAATTATGAGACAGCTGCTATTCCTGCATGTATGCATTTAAATATGCTATTTATAGGTCTGAATATAGAAAATCGAATTAATGATATCATCTGATGGAATTTATTTAAACTTATAATGATAAACATCAGATTGTCAGCATTGGTAGATTTACTTTAGATGAACATATATGTATAAACCTAGATACGACAATAATTATTTGATTAATGAATCTTAATCAAAACAATTTAAAGTGTCGACTAATGCAAAGGGTTGTTCTAATCATTTTTTATCAAACTGTGCCAATACTGTCAATTTATATGATTTTTTTTGTCGACATTTTACATTAT
The DNA here is from genome assembly GCA_001703475.1 of Hydroides elegans. Classification (NCBI taxonomy): domain Eukaryota; kingdom Metazoa; phylum Annelida; class Polychaeta; order Sabellida; family Serpulidae; genus Hydroides; species Hydroides elegans. The sequence continues at coordinate 66,857 of LQRL01130265.1, read as the reverse complement.
TTTCATTTGCGTATCCTTTTGATATATTCATCGATGGTTAGTTGCCATGACTTGCAATTAGGCATTCTAAAACCGAGGTTTTGGCTCTAATCAGAGGAGTTGGTCCAAAGTCCATATATTCATTTCATATTTGCATAAAAGTTCTTTGTATGTTTTGAATTAAGATTTTTACCAATTAAGTTAGATTTACGTAGATGATCTACACAGTCAATATATGCCAATCGTGCTAGACGTAAAAAGACCCTCCCCACCGAAAACCACATGGTTTAATACATCAAACCTTTAATGTATTTGTGACATTTGTGTCATTTAGACATATTGTTATTACGTTGTTTAAAACATATTCGACATCCTAGTCTATCATTTTAACGACGCTATATTCATGTGGCGGACGTCATGATGTAAAACCAATATTTGTTGTATCAACGTAATGTCATATTTGCTATGGGAATAAATGTCACAACAAATATGTCTAAATGACTTCATAATGCTGTCAAATATACGTTGAATGTTTGATGTTGGGTCGACATTGTAATTTGACATTGTTGTGACATTATTTGTGGCATGACGTAGGTATACACTTAAAGGACAGGATTAAGAGATTAGTAAAGGTTAGGGGGCTTTTCGCCAGGAGAGCCTTTTCACTCTTTTGGCAATTATTCATATTGTTAGGCTTAAAACACATGGAAAGGGTTTGACATGTGTATAGTGTCTCATATCATCATATGACCTCGATTATTATCACTGCAGGCAAAACACTGTAGAGGAGCACTTCATGATAATCACTTTAGAAACTATCGTAGTTTATGTGTCCTTTTAGGAAAAAATCACCGAAATAAACAAATTCGAGAATACGCTTGTTCATAGAAAATGTGTCAATAAAATGTTTGATTTTACAAGCGGTTAACCATGAAAAACAAGATAAAATTAACATTTCCTCGCAGCGAATTTCGAAAAATGAATTGTTACATATTTATAATGCCAGAGTGTAACATTGTAAAAGGTCACACGATTGGTTTATCTTTTTATCTATATCATAATTTACACGTAAATCACGGTTTCGAAAAAGTAAAAGAGCCCATGTGAGCGTAAATATAAGATTGAATGAATCATCGAGTGCTCTTGCCTGTAGGTAAACATTTTTGTCATAGCCGTTGTGTTACCGTCTATTTACAATTACGGCTGATTTCACATTCCAATAAATGTATGTAAATGATTTACTATCAGAGTCCTTTCTTAATAGATCGACACTGTTCATGAATTGTTTACTTTGACTTTGAATAGCTAAGTCGTTTAAGATCAGGATATTTGGTATCGAGGAAACTTTGTTATTAGGCTACCAGTTCATTAACTCAAAGCTATTTTATCTATTTGATTTTGCCTAAGCGGTTCTGCGAAAGAGTTGTAACTGGAAGTTGTAACCTTTTTCGATAAACCGACACTTGTCGTTATGTCATCAAAACATGGTCAAATCACTGGAAAGACATATAAGCTTAACTTGATTTTGTTTAGCAATAATCATTCACTAAAATCTTTTTTGAAAAACATATTATGTCTCCTATATAAACAGACACAGCACATATTTCATCCCCACTGTATTCGCGTATAGTCATCGAAAATATCGAACAATATGTTACAATACCCAACTGCTTGACTAGGTAAGCTATATTTGACATCTTGCTTACAGGGGCCCTTTTCCGGGGAAGTTTTTTTTTAAAGTTAAGAACAAGGAAAATTTCAAAACAACTGAATGATAGGTTTAACTCAGTTTCACGGTATAATCCTCCATGTATCTCATTACATATATTGACTCCGGGCTTTTTACATATGCTTGAATACAAATTAAAAAGTTCGCTTAAGTTATGATTTTCTCTCTTCTCTATATAGTATATAGGATTTATGATATCTTTAACCTAGAATTACATTTTTCATTGTGATAAATTGAGTTTTTCAGGAAAAGGTTTTGGCTATGGCTATGTACATTGAAAACATTAAACTTATACCTATGGTGAAATCATCGTGAAAAATGAATATTATTCTAGAATCTGATAAATAACCTAGTTAGGTTACACAGTTTCATTATAAATTTAATCAAGTAAGGGATTAAATGGTGTTTTGTTTGGATGTCTTTATTGTCGTTTAAAAATCAACTGTTTGCATTTGTCATGAATTAGTTTTGGAAACTTAAATAGATGATTTGTTTGGATTTGATCTTAAATGGTTTACAAACTCTTTCAGAATCGATTATGTCATTTCTGAGTATGTTTTTTTAATATTAAATTATTCATGTTATATACGTTAAGACTAAACCTAAATCAAATGGAATTTGAAAACAACTTTCAAAATTAAAGCAGCTAAAACGGCTTTTTGTTTGGTTTTAATTAATGATTTACATATCTATACGAGCTTTTATCCAAGTTTTTTTTAAGTTAGGTGCATGAATAAACCTAAGCAATATGCTTCACAATTGCATAGCTTTTCTCTTAAAATGACTTTAAATTAACAACGTGTGTACATAACTCTCAATTGATACTGACTAAACGACATAAATTTTTCTTTTATACCCATCGTTTACCGGTCTTTTTAAAAAGACAATTTCCCTACTTAGAAAGCATTATCATAAATTGGACGGTTTTGCCATATACATTATATTGTTATTTCTTAAATAAATATGATAAAAGCGTGACAATTCGTGGCACAGACCAAAGCGTATTTAAGGATGACCGATCCTATTTTACGGGATGTTTACATTCATTTAGACGTCATTTAAATAAAATCGTTTACAACCTACCAAGGGGCATATGCACGTAACGAACATTTCCAAAACAATTGAAGCTAAAGCCTATCGCTCGACAAGAGTAGTCCACAGTATGTCGTATTCGGACGTGACGTTCAGAGGACGGTCTTCTCTGGTCCCAAATGAAAATGTTTCGGACGCCCTATTACGTCCCGGCGTCCGAGAAACGTAATAATTAAGTCCGACTCGGACGCGATGTCGGTGCAACGTCTTTTCTACGTCGGCGACGAATAAGTACGTCCGGAAAACTTTAATATGTTGGCCCAACGTAGGGCGTCCGCACAACGAATATGTATGTGAATGTCATGCCGAGTGGGATTTTGAGATCAAGCTTATGAAAATATTGTTTATTTAAGAACAAATTTCTCCATGTGTTTTACCATGAGCGGGGATCAAGACATGGTGTGTTAACCGGCGGAGAGTTATTTAGCCAGATCTAAGATCAGATGGATTCAACAAAATATATTCAAATAAAGCAAAAGCGGACTCGAGACCTTAAATGAGCATCTCCTAAACATGTTGAACAGTTGTAATTCATTGCTTTACTCATTGGCATCTTTATTTATTTAGGACAATCATAACATAACGGATATATATTTATAAAGGTTAAGCTTGGTTCGACATCGCCATTACTTATCATAAACCCTTTATATTTAAATATTTGAATTTACTTTAGATTGTTAAGATAGCGAATAACGAAAATTATCTTTTTTAAGCGACCGGATCGAGAAAAATTATTGGGTATCGAAAACAAACAAATTCAAGTATTAGTAAATTTGGCTTATGATTCCCTTAAATAAATATATTCTAATGAACTGATGTCCTCCATTGATTTATTTGTCTACTTTCCTTATGAGTGTGTAGTAGCTTGCATAATAATCTAAAATATATGATTACCAATGAGACGTTAAATATGTGTTTTGACATGCCTCGCATTATTCATTTTATATATTATTAAGATAGTAATTTAGTTTGAAATACGGTTTAATTAGGTATGCACTTCTTAACTTTCTTTCTAGCACATATTGATATTCTACCTACAATATGAATAAATATAACGTATTCCCACGAATCTTGTTTCGCATAATGAATAAGAGTCACTGGGCACCCACTGTGTCTCCCATTCAGCTCCGTATATACTTTGATAAATAAGCGCAGTCCAAATTACCAATAAGAAATGAAAAAAAAAATATTTAAGAATGTGTTTATGTGATTTTGTTTTAATACACGATAAGCACAACTTTGCTCTTTTGCTCATATTTATGGTCACCTTCTTATTCACAAACCATGAATGCATTATTAAGTTTAATTCCAAAAATATGTTTTGTATATCAAAGCGAATAGATCTTTATAACATTGAGCTTATGCATTTTTATCATTTCTATTTTCAATATTAATGTACAAAAATACATATTAACTGACTTATTCAAAATTATATAAATTGAAACCAATTACGATATCGCTAACATTCATTACATTGAAATAATAGTGTATACTGTTTACAATTATCAAAGGCAAAAGAAGGCAATCAGGAGTGTGAAAGTTAATCAAGTTTATATAGTAGTTCGTGAGGTGTGCGAGTAATACCTAGATTTCTAAAATGTTTTCATCCTGAATTTAGCAGCGGTACATGTATAAGAAATAATTATACAATAATGTTACAACCATCACTGTCATTTTAAAATCCTTTCGAAAGCGATTATTGGTTTCGTTCCGAGGTAAAGTCCCCTTGTTTCTCCATTGTGTAAGCATTAAGTGTTTTCTTCAAATATTCATTAACATAGAGCGTATCACCCATGAGACACGCATCAAATGGCCTCTCCACAGGAGGCTGTAGTTGCACAATGCTCCACTGCCCATTGGCACTGAGGAGCTGAAAGCGGTTGTTGCCGAAGTCGGCAATGAGTACATCACCTGTAGCATCGGTGGCGCAGATGAATGGTTCTTTAAGTTGACCGGCTGCTCTGTTGCCATTGCTGCCGTTGCTGTATTGAATGTGGCCATCAAGGGAGAAAATGTCGATTCTGTCTTCATAGGACAGACATACATAGAGAAGATTGTTTGAAATGCAAAGGGTAATTACCCATGCTTCATCCGAATCAACCGTTAAAGAATGACACTGTTTCCATTCATCGGCGTGCTCATATACATGTACGGTGGCGGTGCTATAATTGGCGGCATAGTAGCGATTGTGATGACGCACCGCACTAGAGAAGGAACCCGAAATGATCTCCTTCACTCGTTGACCTGCAACAACATGCACACGATGCTGCTAAGCAATTTGCGTTTCATATCATAAACATGTGATTAAATGAACATGTAATTGTCATGATAATGTGCACCAAAAATATATAGATTCCTATTTGGTAGTGTATTTTGAATGACATATATTTGAAAATAATTTCATAATGAGTATTGCTTTTATCAAAAAAATATTTCTATGTTTTCCTTTCAAACGAAAACTATAGTTTTCATACAGTAGCGCATGATTGCAAAACTTTAAGGAAATATAAGAAAATACTATTTTGCATAAAACTAAAAATTTGCATTCATGAACCATCTCATTTAAGTCCAAAGGATGTGTGTATCTTACAAATATGATAAAGGAATAACCAAAACTATCAATGCTATGAACGATGATGTCCGCACTCACCGTTGGTTTTGGCATGGTATAAACCATTGTCCGCCGCAACCACGAGGTCTCCATTGGGCATGTCACACACATCGTACACCCATCCCATGTCGCCATTCGGTATGCTTTTCACTCGCTTTAGCTGGGCGTCATATACGTTGATTCCATCATAGTGACACTGGAAGAGATAATTTCCAATGTTGCGAAGACAAGTTGGATGGTTTGGAACGTCGACTGACTGATGGCGCTTCCGTTGCTTGCTACTCACCAGCCCAAGCGAGGGGCTGTTTAGAGTTGGCTGATCCTAAAAAGAGGCATACTCATGGATATAATATATTATATCACATCGTATGATGTAGCTGTTTGTCGTCAATGACTTGGGCTTGTGTTGTCTCAGAAAACGCCAATTTAAAACGCATTTCCGGAAAAGGAGGCTATCTGTTAAAATCAAATACTTAGTGGATCGTTGTAATATCTATATATTACTAAACCAGCGCTAACAAAACCTTAACTGTAGTTGAATGGGTATCGAATTTTGAAATGCTATTGATTTGCTGTCTATGTTATGCTAATAAAGAGCACAATCATATCCAAAATATATATTTCGCATTTGATATTTCAGTTAATCTAACAATAAGGTAAGAAGTATTATTAATAAATATAAGATAAACTTCTAATTTATAATTTTCGAGTATATTCTTGTGCTTTGTTTATCAAATTGCACCACAATAAATTTCAAAAGATTTGTCGCTTGTAGACTATATGAAAATGATAACACCTTGTATCATTTCAACAGTCTAAATTAAAACAACATTCGATTTAAAATATTGGATTCTGGCATTTACTAACTTATTGAACACTCTTTCTTTTTAATACGGCTCGTATATTTCTTTATTATTTTCATTCACTGCAGTAATCATTCATGGATAAATATACATAAGTTAACATTTTGTTTTCTTGTTTTTAAAATCAAATAATTGAAAGATTATTTTGAAATATTCACAAACACTTTTCACGCGTAAAATGTTAAAAAGGTTTTTTGTCATGTATATGCACATTTAATTATATTTAAGCTTGTCAAAACAAAAACAAAATACTGAGCCAGTGGCGGATGCAATTTGTGAGTTCACATAGTGTCGGTACTTACGGTCCATACGGTACGAAAGCGCGTTTTGTCGAGAGGCCTACGTATTGTAAACTCATACGACTTCTTTATAAAATGATTTTTACAGGCATTTAAATAATATTGCAGCATAATTTCTATTCAATTATTCTATGCAAGCTCTGATCATTTATTTATAAAATTATTTTCAGGCATGTTAATAATAGTACAGCAAAATTTCTATACAATTACATATACTTTATTTCTGGATAAAAACCTAATAAAGCAATAAATTTTGCAGTATCAAAAAATATGTTTAATGAAAAACGGAAAAGTATGTAATTAGATATAATCTATTGTCGTTGATAAATCTGGATCTAATTTCAAATTCTTTAGAATTTGTTGAAATGAAATTAATATACATGGTTTTGTACCTTTTGCTCAATACTGCCACCCTTGATGTCCAATTCTACAGCCATTGCACTCCATTGCTGTAAGCGTTGTAGCTTGATTGTGATGCTCTTGATACACATATCCGGGGATTTAGTGGTGTTGACCAATGATTTGGCCTGTTCTACTTCAATAACGCCATCAATTGCAAGTTTTGGATTTTTCTTCTTGATTGTAGCCAAGAAAGATTGGTATTTTTTCTCAAGTTCTAAAACTTGTTTCTGGTACTTTGAAATGTCTCGTTCAAGATGAGATGAATATTCATCTGTTTTCTTTAATATTTCGTGATCGATGCGATTGAATTCATTGTTTACTTCAAGTAAGACCTGTGCACGCAATTCTTTGGATTGATTGAGGGTCTGAAGTTGAATATCATGTGTCTTCTTTTTCTCTGCTTTGAGTGATCTAATGAACCTATGGAATTCATTTATCTTTATTTGGAGAACGTTTATTTCAGTTTGAAGTGATGACTCGATCTCTTTATTCTTTTTGGAAAGATGCTCTATGTGATGATTTTTCGCAAATCTAGATTTCAAGTGGATCTTCTCACACGGAGTACACATCCACTGCTCGCAATCTACGCACCAAAATGCAATGGAATTTTCATTGCAAAGTTCACATTTCTTCGTGGTTGTGATAAATTGCTCAGGAGGTGCTGAAGGCTCCGGATGGGAAGTGGAGTTGGCTGCTGCCAATCTTTGGTTAAATTCCTCTTCTAATTCCTGGAATGCTTGGACAAAGTTCTCAGTTTGAAAATCATGCACGATTAGATCAACATCGCAGAAGCTCTTACAAAGAGGACACTGCAGTTTTGTAGACCCCTTCGCAAGTTCATGTATACATTTCTCACAATATGAATGTCGGCAAGGTAAGAGTTTTGGGTTTAAAAATATCTCAAAAACATACGCTGCATTCTTTTGCTCTTTCTGCCATTTTAAGTAAAAAAAAAACAGTTATCTAATCCGATTTCATTTTTGGCTTACCTAAATTTATTCACATTAGTTATAAAATGCATTCATCCTTCTGGTGTTAATGACAAATGAATTCATCAATCGTAAATATTGTTCGTTATATGATTTGATTGCATAACTAGATATAGCATCAATACTATATTAATTATCATGTCATGTATATTATCGTTTTAGTGATGATCACACTTTCAAATTGATCAGTTTTTGTCATTATGGTGAATTCTCAAATAAACAATTATAAATTCGCTATAAGCATACTCCTTATATGAATGTCAATATATTATTCACCCAACCTGTTCTTTTTTACTTAACAAAACACCATTGCATTATTCCTTTTATTTTATTTGAAACAGCTTTTAATTGTTAAACCATTTACATTAATTACAATAAGATAGGCATATATCGATATATATAACCTGCTATGTATAATCAATTCTGGTCTTTTCATAAAAACCGTACGGTAAATAGTGTATAAGAGTTACTATGTAGACATTGATGACAAAATAAACATGCCTGAATGAAAATGATGTGATCCGCAAAATGTTATTGGATCGCAAAAACGCAGATCGAAAACTTGTTCTCAGGCTCTAACTGCTAGATTACAAGTATTGATATGGGAGACAAAGATGCCACAGGCATATTAACATGTTCCCTTCCTAATCAATGAAAACTAATAAGGTTATGTTGGTATAGTTAATTAGGTTACGGGAAAAATCTCACGTGTGTGAAACTATTATTGACCGTCAATAAATTATTATACAAGCGAATTATGTCAAACAACGGTTGCTTATCAACTAATAATTGTGTATTTAAACGATTCTCAAACTGATGCAACAATTAAAAGATTAATTTTTAAAAACAATTTGGTATATATATATAAGTTTAACAAAATTATCATTCCCATTCATATTCTGCCCTATATGTAATCATCAATGATATCTGTTTTTTTTTTCATAGTAACTTAAAATAACAATTCATATATATATCGTGAATATTATTTTTGTTATTAAATAAATGTGTTCTTTTTGCAATGGTCATCAAATGTTTTGATACTTTAATCGGCCCGGGGCCGCAGGCCCCGTGTTTTTATACAACTCACATGCCCAATCCTATAACTGCTAAATTTTACTTCCAGTTGAGCGTGGGTAATTACCACGTGGTGATTATGTAGTTGTTCGCTTTAAATTCACGCTTATGTTTTTATCAAATATATGCAAGATGTGAAGATATTAAAACATAATTTTATCTTTTTTATTATAATGCGATGTTTTAGCCGATTTCTCAAGCCATAAGGAAACCATTAAGAAGTGTGCGTAATTATAATTTTTATACAACTTTTAATTCTAGAAAATGGGCGTTAACATGTAAGCTTCACTTCGAAATCGTAAAAGCTATCATAATGGCATCAGACCTATTTCAACACATTATTCATAATATTCAAATATCCAACAACGAAACAAAAACTCAGAAAAATGCATTAAAAGTGATAAAATCGTCTTTTAAAGAAATTGAATAAAATTTGCATGGTAACAAAGTTACAGTCGACGTAATTTTACATTGCGCAAAATAATTGTTACGTCATAAATCAAGCAAGTGTCATTTAACGTTTTAAATAACAGGTGGATAGGATAGTTCTAAGTAATATCCACGTTACAAAAAATAATGAAGATTTTAATGTTAGATTGAATGATGCTTTAATGTGTCAATCTAATTAATATACTAATCATGCATAAACCAAAATACAAATATATTTTTATTGTCGTCTATAACTATGTTTAGTTCATTAATACATTTCACTTTGATGGTTTAGCAACAAATTAACGTTTTGTCAAGTATGAACAATAAGCTTCAAACCATGAACATTGTATTCATGTGCATGGTTTATTAATGATTTTATTAAAAAGTACATTTTTGGCAGTCATATTTTTAGTTTGTGCTATGTTATCATGAAATTGTAGATTTAAAACAAAAGAGTTGATAAATCCCGGGCCAGTTTGCGGTAGTACATTTCTAGTTATACATTTCAAATCAGAACCTAAAAGGATGAGAATGACAAGGTATCAAACACTTCTTGTGTCGTCAACTGAAAATCACAGGCTATGAAAATAATCAAATTGTCAATAGATTTTGTAAGACAAATATCGACGGATTTTTCTGATTATAAAATATGTCTAGTGAGCATATTCGTAAATCATGACGACATGTGAAATTATGATCAAATAAAACTATCAAGTTATATTTAGTGATCTTGCAATATGGTCTGATTATTTTAAATTGAAAGTTTGTTTCGAGCACTGACAATTTTATACTTTGTGCACAGTGGATTCCGTTGTTTAATAACAAAATACCCGACCCATCAAAAAATACCTGAAATCTTTCATACACGTTACCGGTGCTGATAATTACACATGACAGGTATTCATAGAATTCTACAGAAACCATGCACATACAAGTCTACAACTTATAGACAATATTTTCATGAAGTCATTAGAAAGGCTATTGCCCAATAATGAGGGTAAATGTTGATCATATTTCTTGCGGATGTTCAGTATTAATATTCAGTGATACCAAACGATCGTTTTCACAATATCAACATTTTCCGGGGACATAAAAATAGTCGATGATTTCTCTTTTATTTAAAATCGAATATACCAATAAATTCTATCAAAAATGCCGACTGATGTCAAGGTTCTTCTGGACTACTTAACGATGAAATGCCACGAAACGCAAAACTCAAGATATCGGGAAAAACCAAAACATACAATTAAAAATGTTCGCCCTTTACTTTATAATTCACTAAAATGGCGTCATTATAAGCTCGTATTGAGATCAAATATTTGGCCGTGGTTAGGTAAAATAGAATGAGGGCATTGAGTCGTTGCGCATCAAACCCTATTTTATTTGCAAGCCGTAAGTTGAATTACATTACAACTCAAGAACATAATGCAGTTTTGTAATATGTAAGAAATATAGTGCAAGAACTCATTTTATTACATGGTCAGGGTGCATCGCTTAAAGAAATGATAAGGAAAAGCTATGGTGCAATATTTCTGTGTATTGCACCTGGACTATTTTCCGATTGCACCTCCAAAATCATATTTTCATAATAAAACAATATAAACATGAACTAATGTTTAAATAATTGATTTCACATATATTATTTTCTTATCCCAGATGATTAATAAGCGTAACATTTCATAATCCACCCTGATTGTCAATATTATTAAAAATATCATATTATCGCCCACTATGACATGGCAAAAATTTACTTTTTTTCAGTTACGATTTTCTTGGCTATTCCATGTAATAAAGGGAATACAATATTCAGATTCAATATTGTTAGGTGTTTATTGCACTCAGGGGTCAAATTGGATGCACTCAGCCTTCGGCTTCGAATCATCCAATTTGACCCCTTCGTGCAATAAACACCTAACAATAATGAACCTGCATAAGGTATTCCCATAGTTACAGTTCAACGGAGCATACGATATCACCTGAGTTTTTCGGGCGATACATCGTTTTCATAACTTTTGAGGTTATATTGGCAATGTGTAAAAATGTCTGCAGTCTCCGATAGAAAGGTCCCTTTTAAAGAATGACCTATATTTCACTTAAGAGCTTTGTTTTCCTCAATCCATGTTATGATTATGTGCCCAAAAAGTGTTATGCTCGTGTTTGTGACCATTTACTCCTCATAGAATATTGGTGGCCCAGATAAAACAATTTGTATGTGCTAATATGTGCTTTGAATCTAAAGGCTAAAACCTAACTAAAATACCGAGTTAGGTATGTTGATCTAAATTTCATATAATGTGCTCAAATATTTGTTGTGCTTATGTTTGTAACCATTCACTCCTCCATGAATATTGGTGGTCCGGATACAAAAACTCTATATGTTCATCGGTATGAAAAATGCAGAATATCAATATATAGAGGTGTGTATTAGATATAATAATGTCTTAAATAAATGTCTTAAATAAATTATTATAGCGCAAATTTCAGGTAAATATACAATAGGTTAATTAATGAAGATTACAATATTGAGTACACCCGATTTAAAGCTGCTGTCTATATGTTTGAAAATTGCAAAGTACAACATAGTAAAGCATTATTATAGAAAACAACTGTATAAAATATATAGAGAAATGTAGTACATGACATATAGAGATGATGTTACATGACATTAACTTATGCAAAATCATGTGTTAACAAATAACATTGACACAGTCAGAAACTTGCTGTATTAGGACATATAAGTTATCAAATTCAGAACAACTCGTTCTCCCAACAAAAAAGATATCATGAAATCAGGATGATCTTAAAAATTACCTCTTTATGTCTACATCCTGTATTCACAATTACAAGAACTAGGACATATTTGGGTAGGAGTTGAATGATTTCGAATAAGGGTACGACAACTCATGACCTCATGATGACGTCGCAATACATATTGTATCAGATCAACATAATTATAAATTATAAGAATAGACAATAAAGAGGGGCAATGAAATTTGTATTTTGTTTGTAGGAAAACAATGCTTTGAATTATCTGAAGTGGTTGTGAACGACCTTGTATTTTACTCGATTTTCATAATAAGGTTTGTTTCCTATATCCACGGCGATTAATAATCTAATTAAATGGATATCATGAGCTATCCCATTGAGATATTTTCTTGCTTGGGGTTTTAAGGACATCGTCATGTGATAGGAAATTAGCGTTTTGCATTTCCTTTCGTGGTTATCACAGCGCATGACTAAAACTCCAACTAAAAATGTGCACTTGAAATCGATACATTAGAATAAACAGGTGTGAGAAAAACCGCTAAGCCACGACCCGATTTTCTAATTGGATTTTCGACATAAAATTTTGTCTGCGGCTGTTTGCATATTTAAAGCCAGTTAAACAAAGCATACCAGTCGATTAAGGACTTCTATTTTTTATTGCAGTTATAAATGAAAACCTGTAACAACTAACGTAACAATCATTAAATCAAGCAACTATTTTTTCGAGATTGTGCTCCTGTAACTGACAGTCTCAATAGAAGGATACCATGGGGATAAAGTATTTTATCATTTATTGATTTGATCTAAAACTGATCAGGTACACGACTTAATATTGTCTATCAATGTTTGATAATGTATGATGAGCAGTTACTATCCTCAAAAAGTATTTTATTAAAAATGCCATCAGTGTAAATTTCAGTAAGAAGACAAAGCTTATCGGGCTTTTTGTAAAATAAAAATTCCAAAAATTCGATCGTAAATCATTTAAGTGTATTTGAATATTACAAATCTTCTCAGATATTTTTTTGAGTCATACAATTGTTCAAATTTTTTAAACATAATTTTAGTGCATGACATTTATAATTCAAAATATCAATTAGTTGATTTCCTTGTTTGTCAATCTCTACGCCGCTTTCTGTCCAGAACAAAATGCGTCATTAATGAAAAAGGGGTCAGGTTGGGTCAATATGATAAAACCCTTAACAAAAGCCATTATTTTCTTCAGTTTCGATTGTAACTAGAGGGTTAAGCAGGACTTGCGTGAATGTATGTAACATGAAGTTGATGAATCATTGATATTCAGCAATAGTGTATAAAAAAGTATCATATTTGATGTTGATTGCAATAACCATAACCATTTTGACATTCATTCGAAATTCAGTACTAACGGCGGGTCACCTAGATATAAATCGCCCAGCTACCGCGGAACAGAGCATTGGACAATGATAATTGGCGTTCAGTCAATTGTCTGAGGAGAGAAAGTGGAGATCACAGTGTGTTGTTTTGCAAGTAAAACCTTTGCTAGCATGATGCAACATTACGTGCCCAGCCAACCGGAGTTGATTGGCAAAACAAAACACATCGCGGTGTTTCAATGAGACGGTGAAATTGAAAAATAGCGCAATAATAATTTTTCGTTTTTTCTTGATGGCTTCAAATGACGTTGAATTTCAAAACACTTATCATTAAGGTGTATGGTCAAGCAAACTATTGATGTATTGGAGTTTTAGCGCACAGAAAACAATTTATAGCTTCCAAAATATCGGTACTAGAGCTTTCAAATTTGCATTAATATACGCAGTTGACTGCTTCGCAACGTTTGCAATTAAAAATTCCTTATATTCATTTGGCAAATAGATATATACCCTACTTCCACTTCTGAAATTTTCTTAGGCCAGCGAAATCTTTGGAATATTCATTATATTCAAAAGGTAAAGTGTAGGGGTCAATGTGAATTTGCATATATTTTTACCAGTCATTACTCCAACTTTTATCTAATCAGTTTCAACTTGTTTACATTCGAAAATATCTCTCTGATACATAGATAATCATAAATGTGTAAGATACTCACCGGGTATAAAACACGATTGTGGCCATGTCGGATTGTATATCAATATTAAGAAGCCAAGACATTTCTACAATATATCGTCACCCTGGATGAATTGAATAATTCTTTATCTATTTTAATTATCTATTATCGTCTCATCTCCAAGAGATAATCATTGCAAATAAGACATTCATCTTAATGCAAAAATACGTTTTAAGAATAAAAATACATTCATGTTGTCTCTCCTTACCACTACACATTCCTTTTATGACACTAATGTTAAAACCATGATACGGGTATTTTGATTTTCAATGGATTGATTCAATCATTAAATTATTGCGAAATGTAATTATTATCTTAAAATAAGAAAATACTCAACAATTGATAAACAGTTTTGAGATGGCAAACTCATGCATAAAACATTGAAGTTATCACAGAGACAAGGTTTTATTCGAATATAATTAAATATGTATCTGAAGCTTTTGGCTGGCTTCATTAAAATAATATATGCAAAACTGGTTCTTGAAATAATGAAAATTCATCAAAAAGTCCAACAAAAAATCAACAGTATTTTTATGTCTTAAACACAAAATTTATCTGATTCACGATTATAATGCACAGCTGTCGACATATTTGTTATAGATGTATTTAGTGTTTTACATGTAGGCTTATGTCCAGTTCCGCGATCGTTTTAAATATTGTGGGTCTTGTTTTTCATGTAAATCTTTAGGGCTGCTTCAGAATAAAATTAAAAAGCCCAAACATAATTTTTTGTACTGTAATGACTAAAGATATTGAGTTAAGAGAGAAAAAAATATATTTGCTTTCATCCCACCCACATCATTTTCGTTCACCCAAGGCATGTATGCAGAGATGCCACGCGACATCCTATTGACGGTGTGTGACGACATACTCAAAGCCCCGATGGCCTGGCGCGCTCGCTTCTTCGAATATCGTGCCTACCGAGGGCTCATCAAGAAGTACTTTCACCAAGGAGCCAACTGGACCACGGCACCCAAACCGCAGATGGCCGATGAGCTCTATGATGAGGTAACGCGATACTCGGGGGTGCACCTTAGCGGTCGCACGGTCGCATATCATATGCAACCGTCGTTTCTTCCGCGCGAGTGTCGTCAAAAACGACGCTCGCTCTAGTGCGAATGTCATTTTAATAACAATCTACACGTTGAAAACAAAAAACAAAAACAAAAACATTTCGTTTTTAGTATGTTTGAAAATTAGGTGCGCGCCTTTGGCGCTCGCATAAATGATTTTATTTCCTCGCGCGATTGTCATTTCGCCCGCTCGAGTGTTGTTTTAGATCTAAGATGATGATTGCGCAATGAAAGTCAATTTTTGGTTAAGGTTCACCTCTGATACTGTTTGTGACTTCAATTCTCTAGGTTCATGAAGTCAGGAAGGCTCTATAGGAGAAGTGGGACTGGGAGAGGGACGTTTCATAATTCCTTCCGGTTGTGTTTTACGATAGAATACGTGATCCTTGCACAATTGTTTAACATCGTAATTTGATAGAATGTCTTGATCAAGAGTGTAGTGACATATTCTTTTGTACTTCAATAGAACTATCTGATCACCAGCGTGATCGACCGACACCGACTGGCGGCCGAAGGCAAGTTCGTCACAACTGAGTTCGAACCATGTTTTGATGCCGCCGATTTTATGCGCGCCGGACGGGACGTGTTCGGTCAGAGAAGTCAGGTTGGTAATCAATTAAATGCTGATTTGAAATTGAATCAGATAAATATAATCGCTTAGAGCAAATTCACGAAATTGATCAATTTAATTAGAAATTTTATTTATTGAATGATTATACTAATTCTGAATATAGGTTGTCCTTTTCAATGTGATTAACTAAAGTGTCTTTATTAAGCGTCTTTCTATTTACTTATTAGGTGACCAACTACTTCGGTATCGAATGGATGCGCCGTCACTTAGCTAAAAAGGGCATTCGCGTTCACACTGTGAGCTTCGTCGACCCTAACCCGATGCACATCGATGCTACTTTCAACATTATTGGACCAGGGCTTGTACTGTTTAATCCCGATCGCCATTGCAACCAAATTGAGGCGTTCAAGCGCGCTGGCTGGAAGGTGGTCAAGCCACCGACGCCTGATATGCCTGATTGTAAGTTTAATTGAAGGTTGTGCATGTCCTTTAAGCATTTTATAGTTAAACTTAAAATAATCTTCTTGTAACAATAAATTAAATTATGCAACACCATATGATAATTATCATCTGCAGGGCTGAACCTAA
>LQRL01130265.1:21265-43477 GCA_001703475.1 Hydroides elegans | reverse complement strand
ATGCAATTTATGTCTTTCGAGTAAAGTCACACTTTCAATAAAAACCTCTGCTTTGCATGCATTGTGATCGGTTCTAGGGCAAAAGCCCATCCCCCCAATCCTGTCGTAAAGCCCCCTACGCCCCCCATTTTTGCAGCCCCAGCAAAAAGTCCCCCACCACTCACCCCCGGCACCAAGGCTGCACAATGCCACAATGCGGGGAGGGGGAGCTTTTGCCCTAGAACCAATCTTGATACATGCAAAGCAGATGTTATTATTGGAATTGAGACTTTGCTATAATATTCAACGGAGGAGGGGAGTAGTCATTCGGGTTTGGGGGAGAGGCTGTCATGGGGGAAGTATCCGGACATCGATTTGACCGTTTACCATAATGATCATGCACTTAACTAAACTGTGGTCGTTTTTGACCGGGGCCATTTTGAACTATGTTGCTAAATTTGGGGCCAGTTCTGATAGGGTCATTTTAACCGGGGGCCAATTGGACCGGATACCAAAGTATGAATCCATTAAAATCAAATATGGTGCGTTTATAGTGCATTTAATGCGAGCGCCGTAGGCGCGAGCCGAAATTTTTTCGACCTGAAAAATACTTTTTTTTATACTTTTTTTTCTTGAGATACTTTTTTAAATACTTTTTTTATACTTTTTTTCTTCGAAAAGTGAGTGGCAACACTGGGAAGATGTTGTGAGAAAGTCGTTGTGAGAAAGTCGTTGTGAGAAAGACGTTGTAAGATAGACGTTGTAAGAAAGAAGTTGTGAAAAAGACATTATAAGAAAGACGTTGTGAGAAAGACGTTGTGAGAAAGACGTTGTGGGAAAGATGTTGTGAGAAAGTCGTTGTGAGAAAGACTTTGTGAGAAAGACGTTGTTAGATTGACGATATAAGAAAGACTTTGTAAGAAAGACGTTGTGAAAAAGACGTTATAAGAAAGACGTTGTTAGAAAGACGTTGTGAGAAAGACACGCTAGAAAGACGTTATGGGAAAGACGTCTTGAGAAAGTAGTTGTGAGAAAGACGTTGTTAGAGAAACGTTGTAGGAAAGACATTGTGAGAAAGTCGTTGTGAGAAAGATATTGTGAATAACACGTTGAAAGAAAGACGTTGTGAGAAAGACGCAATGAGACATACTTAGTGAAAAATATGTTGTGAGAAAGAAAAAAATATCATCTTCTATTTGTAATCGACATAATAATTATATAAGTGATAAATAATTTATATTGCATAGGCTTTGGGCTATGCATCTCTGATGCCTGTATGTTTTCCAGTGCAGACTATGCTAAATCAAATAATTATTGAGAGTTCACGGGGGATCGAAGGCCTTTAGCCTCTAGTTTGATCATTGATTTGTTAATCCGCCTATTAGTGCTTTCGATATTTATATAACTTAATAAAGTATTATCCGAAAAATCAAAATACATACAGGGAAAGCGGTTGGGGTGTATCGGTAACCTGACCCAAACAGACCCGGTAGATTATATCAACCATCCTATAGTTAGTTAATATTCGAACGCCCAAGGAGTGAGCCAAATTTTCAAAGGATATCTCTATATTATGCGAGCGCCGAAGGCGCGACCGACATTTTTTTAAAGAATATATATAGAAAGATGTTATGAAAAGTTATCATTTCGTAAGCGGAGACTGACCAAATAAGAAAATGCGTTAAAAAAATAAAAACCAATCTGTTATACATTTGTCCGGATTGGTCCACATAGGGTCTATTTATTAATCTCCATCTTCGACAAAGAAACCTCAAAGAAGACACTTAGCTCTTTGATCCCAAAAGCATATAACACTCCAATCATAAGAAACATATAGACAGTCCGTGCGGCAATAAACACCAAGGGGATCAATAAAATCAACTTATGGTATAATCCCTTTGATTGGGAGGGGGATAGTCACGGCATTGGCCCTTTGCTCTCTATAATTACCACCCCACCAATGAGACAAAAATAGAGCAATTTCATGTAAGTTAAAGTCCCGATACATTATTTCAAATTTGAATATTAATTAGCTTCTGTTGCAACTGACATGTTGCTCAATAATTATAAGCGGACTATGTACTATATACCATCACAAAGATTTCGAAGGTCTCCTTGTCAAAGCACATAACAGATTAAACAAAAATATCACCATTTAGACGTTTATCTTAAACCAATAATGTAGCCTCTTAAGAGATAAAGAGCAAACATAGCTTGGTCAAAGCGTAGTGCGGATTTCTGAAGGAATCCGCGGACGAAAATCCTCGGATTCCTGAGGATTATCCGAAGGAATCCTCAGAATCCTTCGTATCTAGCGCTAGGCGGATCTGTACTTGGGTCGCCATGGTGGACTTCGCCAATTTGGTCGTCAATATACAAAAACAATTATTTGTTCATTAACATATCCTCTCAAACAGTTTTGACAATAGAGTTTTCAAACCTTCTTTATGGTATCCTCATACCGGCTTAAACTTTATAAAAAGATTGGCGGTTTGAGTAACCATGGTGGACTTTGCCATTTCCGCCAACTTGTCTTCTATATAAAGAAAATCACTTTGCTCATTAACCTATCCTTTCCCATAGTTATTATTCTGCTAAGATGCTTGATTTTTGGAATAATGTCGCGTCATACCTTTAGTTAGTGAATGATGTTTGCTTTATGCATATGAGGTTTATTGTCTGCTTGGAACATGGTATTTCACATCTGGCCAGATAGTTCAGTTAGTAGGGTATTTGCCTAATGATCCCAATATTGTGGGTTCGAACCTGGATTCAACTCTAAATGATTTTTCTTTTAAAATCACCAGAAATATTAAACCAGATATTTATAATATATTTCCTTAAAATATATTGTCGCGTCGATTCGGGAATTCCTTAAATTCAAGTTATGAATTATACATTATGCACTCTTGTAACATATACATGTCTGTGTTTTCATACATAACACAGTTCGTAGCTCAGTTGGTAGAGCATGGACTCGAATCCCATCTTGTATGCACAAACTATTTTTTTCAGGGTGTTGTTATTTTGATTAATTGTAATAATAATCAATGTTAACGTTTTATTGCTTTAAAGTGAAAAAAATAAGATGATATGTGACTAACTTTTAAAGCATTATATCTTGTTTTTTTTACACTTTGTGTATATATTTTTATCAACTTTACTCATTTGCAAGTACTACAATACTATACACTAAAGCTATACACTAAAGCTGGGTCATTGTCAAACCCTTGACAATCTTGTTATAAAAATCTCTATTTTTGTAGTTCAAAAAAATTAGTTTGAGTGATATACTGTTGAACATATTGTTTTTACATCTGTTAATTTATAACAATAAAATGCTTATAACGTTTTTGCCTTTTTATTTTCAAAATACATTGTACAAGTGAAGACACATAAACACTGAGTTTCACACGTTCTATATCACACCCTCGGACAAACACAGATTTTTAATACAAAGGTGCAAGTTATACTCGGTGCCGACAATAGGCTATACATAGATTTATTTTCAAAAAAAAAAAAGAACTGATAATTTCGAGACCTTTGTTCAAAATTTGATATAAATAGAATTTTATCTTTTGGTTTCGGTTACATGCATTACATTGAAATAGAATAGGTCATCTTGGTTACAATTATCAAAAATAAAATGACGTAAACCTATCTACATCGGTATCAAAGGCTATATATATCTAATAACAATAAGGCAACCGATAGTGTGAAGCTGAATTAAGTTAGTTAATATATTAGCTCATGAGGGGTGCGGGTAATACTCCAATTTCTAAAACACCCTGAATATAATAGCAGTATATATAAAAGAATGATTATACATCGATATTACAACTACCACTGTCATATTAAAATCTATGCGAAAGCGATTATTTTTTTTTGCCTCAAGGTTTAGTCCCAATTTTTTGCAATTGTGTAGACATGTATAGACTTATTCAAGTTTTCATTTGCATAGAGAGAATCATTCATCAGTCACGCGACCCATGGACTCCTCAAAGGCCAATTCCGCCAATTCCAAAAACATTCCTCCTACTTTTTCGGTGCGTGTTACACACTGGTACTAAAGGTTCATTTGAAGAGATGAATTTACACCATTATATCATCTTTACTAACGAATACCAATTATTGCGAAAAGCATTTTTTTCGTTTCAATGTATAGTTCCCATGTTACTCCATCTTGTAAAAATGAAGCGAATTATCAATCCACTCATTGAGATAGAGCGTATCATTCATGATACACGCACCCCATGGACTCTCCACAGGCGGCTGCAGCTGCACAATACTCCACTGCCCACTGGCACTGAGGAGCTGAAGGCGGTGGTTGCTGTGGTCGGCAATGAGTGCAGCACCTGCAGCATCGGTGGCACAGATGAATGGGAAGTCGAGTTGACCGGCTGCTCCGTTGCCCTTGCTGCCTGTGCTGGATTGGAGGTGGCCGTCATGGGAGAATATGTCAATGCTATTGTCACCGCATAAACAGGCATAGAGCAGATTTTTTTGTGATGGAGAGAGTTAATATGTATCCCTTAATGGCATTGACCGAAAACGAATGACACTGTTTCCATTCACCAGCGTACTCATACACGTGTACGGTGGCGGTATCTATGTTTGCGGTATAGTAGCGATTGTAATGACGCACCACTCCAGTGAACCAGCCCTTGATGATCTGATTCTCTCGTTCACCTGTGGCAATATACACATGATGCTGCTAAAGAATATGCGCTGTCCTGAATTTCATTTGTTAGTTGAAATGCGTTTTTTTATTGTGAATAGTACATGTATTAAAACCAATCTCGCTTATTTTCTCTTAAAACAGAAAACAACATGTTTCATATAACGGCTGCAAGTAAATATAATATGTTGACTGTTTCATAAAATCAAAATATTTCGTAATTATATTTAGCATGGACCCTATAGATTTGCCTTCATGAACCATCTCGTCCATGATCACCCGATTTATACAGATTACAATTTAATTAGAGGAATGGTCGATACAAATGCTGATAAATAACGATATCATATTATATAATGCGGTCAAAGCAAATGCAATGGAATTGCATTTAAATGATGAAAATCATACTCACCGTCTATTTTGGTATAGTATAAACCATTCTCCGCCGCAACCACGAGGTCACCATTTGGCATGTGACACACATCGTACACACAGTCCATGTTGCCATTAGGTATGCTTTTCACTTGCTTAAGCTGGGCGTCATATACGGTTATTCCGGTTGCATGGCACTGGTAGAGATGATTTCCCATGTTGCGAAGACAAGTCAGATTGTTTGGAACGTCGACTGAGTGTTGGCGCTTCCATTGTTTACTGCTCACCATCCCAAGAGAGGAGATGTTTAGGGTAGATTCATCCTTTAAAAAAGAACATAACAGTGGATATAACACATGAGAACTGCATGACTTTCGGCTTGAGGTTTCTCATATTACGTAAATATAATACCCATTTAGGGAAATCGTTTTATCTGTTCAAAACGAAAATTATGTTTATCATTGTTATATTTATAAAATACGATTCTGCACTAACAAAACCTTAATTTGAGTTTAATGATTAGTGCCTTTTTATTGAATATAACATTATATTCTGCCAATGAATAGCCAAAACATATCTTGAATAGATATTTGACATATATCTTTGAGAATTAATTAAACAATTACACAAGAAGTATTATTTATAAATAGTATATGAGAACTGGTGTATTTTACTGTATTATTAGTGATTTTATTCATTAAGTTTGCACAGCAATAAATTGCAACATGTACCTCTTGCAGACGTTAAAAATTGAACCACACGTAGGAGCATTTCAACAGGTTTACCTCAAACGACATTCGATTCAAATATAAGGATTCTGGCATGAGTAACATTATTTACCATTTACCAACCATGTAACAACCTTGCTAATAGCGACAAATAAATATAATGTATACTTTACTCCTGTTTGGTATCTATCGTACATACTGTAACATTAATCTAATAAGAGATATTTTAAAACCCAATGGAAAAGTCCTTACTAAATGGTGATCGTTTTGTGAGTTTAGTGTATTGTGATTAAGATATATGCCATAAACGATTATGTTTAGAAACAAATTAATCAATTTTAAATAAAAGGTTTACATTTTTAGACAAATTATCTATTAAGAATCCATAAGTCTCTAATCTAAAATGATAAGGAAAACAAATCACGTATGATAGTTAGCTTACGACATTTTGTCACAGGACGCGACCACAACCAATAAATCAGAGGTATGTCCAAAACTCAGAAATGTTCAAGGGCGTTCAAGATGTTCAGGATGTTCAAGATATAGCCCTTATATGTATCAATGGCTATTTTGTTATTGATTTTTTTGTTGTATTTCGGACAAGTCGATCAGTGCATTTCTTGAACGGTTGTTGTGTTATTTGTTCTACATGTTCGACGGTTTAAATAAATGATCACATAAATAGATAAAATATGTCAATTTTTATGAAATGTATTTCTTGAACGGTTGTGTGTTATTTGTTCTATATGTTCAACGACTAAAATAGTGATCTCCACAGATAGATAAAATATGCTTATTGTAATGAAATGCATTTCTTGAACGGTTGTGTGTTATTTGTTCTATATGTTCAACGGCTAAAATAAATGATGTAATTGCATCATTTTGTGTGCCCATTTCAATTAATTTTGCAAATAGAATATGAATCCTGAACATCCTGAACATCTTGAACGCATATAAATGAAGGTTTTGTCCGTTTGAAATAAGTTGATATAATATATATTGATCTTGAACATCCTGAACATCTTGAACGCCCTTGAACATAAGAGAGTCCTGCACATGAATGATAAATCATAGACATTAGGGATAGTTCCAAGGTAACTCATAACATTTATGTAATCTTTTAAGGTTTTGCTTATATTTACATATCATATTTAAGGGTTATACGTTGATTGTTGGACTAAAAGGCACGAGGCAAGGCGGACCAGAGGCGACGTCTGAGGCACATCTAGTCCCGTGTCTAAGCGTCGAGTATTTGAAATTTTGAAACGTTGTAAAAGTACTGAAAAACGGTTGTGAACGACAAGGCCAGCTTCAATTTAACGAATGCGGTACTTGCACGAATCCTTTTTATACGGAACTCCCAATAACATTTAATAAAAATGGATGGACCCTTAATACTTCTGCACGTTTACTGTATGCTTCGAAGAGGGCATAATGAAACTACTTAAACCTATATAATATCAACAACAGCTAACTACTGTATGTTTTTCGCTAGGTTTAAGTAACAGCTACGCATACACGGGCTGGTTTGGATCAAAAATCCGATTTTTTATGATAAAGTACTGCTTTTTGGACTGAATAATCGATATGAATTTAAGATATATTTCATATATTTCATGGGTTCTACTGATCTTTGAATTATTCTATGTATTTAAATGATTAACTTAAGCGGGAGTAGTCGAAGACTTCATCAGTTTTACTGATCCACTTGTTTTGATACCTGCCTTATCGATGATTCTAATGTAATGGTGTCATTTTCAACTGTTTAATGTAACATAATATAACAACAACGTAAAAAACCAGGTACATAGTCTTGTTACTACTATTAATTGTTGCATGTATCAAAATATACTCCGACATTTTCTGAAGTTTCGCTCATGAATATTGTTTTTCTTTCTTATATTAAACAACAAATTGGAAATGAAGCTATTAAGCTATCAGTGTCTATGTATGTCTATATAATATTCATTGAATAATATTAAACAACTTTAATTTGTATTAAACGTTTTAGCATTATTTAACATCACCAATATTTTCTTCTTATTAAACAAATATGGAATCGGGATATTGATAAATTCACTCATAGTTTCATACGTAAAATTTTGAGCATGTTTCTAATTCATGTACATTTGCAAGTACTTATATTTCAACTTACAGAGAGAAATAACTATGCCCGTGGCATATCGGGCAATGCGCGCAACATGAAAGTTTCAATGGTGTCGGTCACCATGGTGCTTTGCGAACTAGGCGCACGGTCCTGTGTCTCTTTTTCATTTAGTTATAAAATAATTTTCGGACATATAATTTAGAGTTAGATGCAAAAATATTATAGCGCAGCATTATTTCTATGCAATTGGTTGCCCTTTTTTATATGGGTAAACATTGATTATGTGATAAAATAATGAATAATGAATGTAGGTAAATGTACCTTTTGCTTTATATGGCCCCCATTGATATCCAATGTTACCGCATTTGCACTCCATTCCAGCAAGCGTTGCACTTTGATTGTGATGCTCGTAATGCACATGTCCGGAGATTTAGTCTTTTTAACCAAATCTCTGGCATGCTCTACTTCTTTGACACCATCAATCGCTAGTTTGGGATCATTCTTCTTGATTGTTGCTAAGAATGCTTGGTATTTTATCTCAAGTTTTGAAACGTGTTTTTGATGTTTCAATATATTGCGCTCTAGGAGGGAGGCATATTCCTCGGTGCCCGTTAATATATCGTGATCGATGCGATTGAATTTATTGTTCACTTCCAAAACGACCTGGTCCCGAAATTCTTTGGACTGTTTGAGGGTCTTAATTTGTATGTCTTGTGTATTTTTCTTCTCGGCTTGGAGTGTTTTGATGTGCCTATGGAATTCATCAATCTTTATTTTGAGTCTTTGTATTTCAGTTTGAAATAATAACTCGACCTCTTTGTTCTTTTTCGATAATTGTTCTATCCCATGATCTTTCGTAAATTTGGCGTTTAAGTGAATCTTCTTACAGGAATAACACATCCATTGTTCACACTCTACACACCAAAACGCAATTGAATTATCATTGCAAAGTTCACATTTTGTCGGGGCCGTGATGATATCCTCAGCTGGGGCTGAAGGCTTTGGATGAGCAGAAGCAGTTGCCGCAGCCAATCTCTTATTGAATTCCTCTTCTAATTCCTGGAATGCCTGGACAAAGTTCTCAGTTTGGAAATCGTGGACAATTTGATCAAGATCACAGAAGCTTTTGCAAAGCGGACACTGTAATTTTGAAGACCCCTTCGCAAGTTCATGTGCACATTTTTCACAATAAGAATGTCGGCATGGTAATAGTTTTGGATTAAGAAATATATCAAAACAAACACTGCATTCACTTGCTCTATCCGCCGAAGCCATAATTCCAACAGTTTGAACAAAACTTGTCTTCAAATGAAAAATGTATATACTTTTCTGGAAATATCTTTATTTAAGTTAAGCTTATGTTATAACATTTATATAAAGATAGGTAATGTTAGCAATATGAAATATATTATGAACTGTAATATTCCCTATTTTGCGAATACATGTACTTCTCTCATAAGAGCTACTTATATATCTATATCGAGTGACTTATCACCAGAGCTCTCCGCTGAAATGATCACTTGTCTTGAAATGAATCAAGTATTTGACTGACTTAACTTGTCAAACACGTATGAATGATAACAGGATGAAGCACTTAATAAGTTATTTTTTGTAAATATATTTTTCCTATATCACATGATTAATTGATAAAAACCGATTTATATTTCAAGTGTTGTAATAAATTCTCATAATATTCAACAGACATGTATGTTGATTAAAGGGGTGTTATAAACATGCAAAACAATTTTATTACAAAAAAAGTTTATTTCAAAATTAACACTAATGTTAGAAGTGTAAATGGTTTTGACGATGTATGCTTCTGAAAAATATATCTTGCATACCATCATGCATAATAATAATATAACAAATCTAATTTCCATCACATATTGACAATATTTTAGAGAATCAGACCGCTTATATTTTTTTTAAAGAAAAAAAAACTGTAATGTCTTCTCATCGGATCATTACATTTTAAGTTCACTGATTAATGCTTTATGTGCTTGAATAACAGTTGACATCATATGATTCATGATACGATCCTAAGTACACGTATTCTGTTAAATGTCAAACAAAGCCGATAATTGAACGAGCCTTCGTACATAACACGCCTATAAGTTAGGACTGTAGAATTATCAACAATGATTTGTTTAGATATTGGGTCAAATAATTAAATTTAATAATTAAAATGTGTACGAACTGAAGTGTATTTCGATTAATACGCTTTTATCACACTAAACGAAAAATGCAAGTAATATCAATTATCATTATTTACACATAAGCCACAACGTAATAGTGGAATGCTTTTTTAAAAGCACTCGTTAATGATAATTATGTCAAATAGACCAGAATAAATACCAAAATTACTTGGTCTGGATGTTTCATGATAGCATATTTATACCTTTTTCAATGCTGTGGAGCTGGATTTGGTCTAGTGCAACAAACAAGAACAATGAGTGTTGAAAACAGATGTTTGTCTTAACTGAGGTACTAATGGTACTTACCTCGCTTTTAAACTTACCTCGCTTTGATTATCAGTTGACCAACCACTTAAGTTTTGCATGGATGTGTCACCTGGCTAAATGGATATTCGATGCATATCGAGAGCTTCATAGACCGAAACCCGATGCACACCGATGTCACTTTCTACACTATTAGCAAGGGGCCTTTACAGTCTAATCCCGAACATCGCAGAAACCTGTTAGAAGCATTCGAACAAACATGCCCAACAAATTCGGTGCAACCTTTATAAAATCTTTGCGACAGTGAGAGTAAAACAGTCAAAGGTAGTGAGGATAAACAACAAAAATCCCCATTTATTGTAAACTAACATAATAACATTTACATTGCTAAATCTGATTATTTTACCTATGTAATTAATAAGTCAAGTCAACGAAAGATTTATATAAACAGATAATTTTATCATCAGGAATTAAACAATTTGTGCCACAAGACTGTCCTATCCATAGTGAAAGTTGTGTGACATTTTGTAAAATCATGCGATGATTTCCAAATAACTCAGGTAGATATATTCCAGGGTATATAACAAACGGTGCTCTCGCTTTAGCTTAGATTTACACTGGTTCTGCGGACTAGCAGCCCAAACAAACTTACTGGCCGGAAGAAAATTTACTGGTCCGATTTCCAGTTTTAATTTATAGGCATAATCACATAATTTTTAAGTTTTTAATTTCTCAGTTGTTCGATTGATATTGAAAATTTTACGTGTACCATACAAAACGAATTAAGATAGGCTTCGAGAGACAGCGAGCGCAAAATGCATGGGCGAAATCTCTTCAGGAACCATAGTAACCTATGTTATTGTTAAACATTTATGTTATGCCTTATCCAATTATTTTATCCAACCCGTTAGTTATAAGGCAAAGGTGACGATGCTTTTGTTTGCAACACATGCTTATGATGCATAAATACCCTAATATCACTACATACCCGAAAATCCTCGCCCCATTTAACATTTATATAGGAATGTGAAGGAACAAGTAGAGTATATCATTAATAATATCGAAATATATATCATATTGGCCCACAAGGTCACTAACCTCTTAAAGTTATTTTCCAGGCAGAAAAATTACTGGAACCGGGCCAGCGGGCCATCGTGAATTGCAAGCACTGACTATATATTTTTTTCTTTCCATTCATTCCAGCTCACCCACTGTGCATGTTTTCCAAATAGAGTTCAATGATCGTACTAGGCTGGAAAAAAGGCGTTCTATTCAAAAAGCACGAGAACGGAATACAGGAGATGTTTCAGTTGATTGGTATCTAATGCATTGCTGTAAGCATCTGACTTGAGGTACCAGGGCTCATTGGGTTTTGAATGGTTCTGGATGGTTTGCCTGGTACAATAAAAACAAGTATTAGGAGTTCTTTGTTTTGGCCTAAACCGGACATTATGGTGGAGCAGGGCTCAACATTACCGAAGTAAGGGACCAGAAGGGTCCTGATTTCTTTAAGGACCTTCATATATATGTTCGGGTTACCGATTGCAAAGACCCAAGCTTTTTAAGAGCAGGGAGGAGACGCGAATGAACCCCCTGTGACATTGTTCTTGAAACTATTTTTATTATTATATGAACCAAAATATGAAATCCTTAAGAATTATTGAAAATCATGAATACGTTTAACTCCGTTTGAGCTATTAACAACCTGAACAATTGTTGTTATTTATGATCTATTACTCATAATAATGTATATTGTATCTATGTTTATCAAAGTATCAAAGTGTTTTCACATAACAGTCTAACTTTACTTAACAAATAATGGTGCACTGAATAAAACTTCGTACTTAACTGACTTATCAACATATATTTGATACGTTCTACTTTGTCACACCTTAACCACATTTAAGGCAATGAATTTATACGCAAATTTTGTGCAATCAATAGGTTTGATTCGAAGAAAAAAAATACATACACGTATTAGCCCATAGAGATTTCATATTTTTATTCATTTTTGATACTAAATTATATGATCTAGATACACACTGATTAATTTGATGGTCTAGATACACACTGATACGTTTATAACGGCATTTGTTAAGAAAAAGATTATGCATCAATATCACCGCTATCACTGTCATATAACGTCATTGCACAATTTTCCCTTTTCAATGTGTAGTTTCCATGTTACTCCATTTTGTAAGGATGAATCGAATATTTACAAAATTCATTGACATAGAGCACATCATTCATGATACACGCACCCCTTGGCATCTCCACAGGCGCCTGTAGCTGCAGAATACTCCACTGCCCATTGGAACTGAGGAGCTGAAGGTGGTTGTTGTCATAGTGAGTGAGTACAGTACCAGCAACATCGATAGCGCAGATGTATGAGCGTTTAATTGGCCGGGACCTCCGTTGCCTTTGCTTCCTGTGCTGTTGAAAAATGACCGTCAAGGGAGAATATGTCAATTTTATTATCACTGGATATACATGCATAGAGACGATCGGTTGAAATGTCCGTGGTGATCTGCTTCACTCGTCCACTTGTGACAACAAACACATGATGATGCTTTAAAATGTTCGCTTTATGATACAGACGTGTGATAAAATTGATATCATGCCTGGCAAAAACATATATATTCACGCCATCTTGTATTTCTAGTAAGCTTTGTTAATAGAAAGGGATTTGATCATGAATATATCACGTATTCAAAACGATCTCGCTTTTTTAAAATATCGAGTTTTCATGTAACAACACATGTGTTTTAATGAATTAAAATAAAATCTTGTTTCAACAGAATCACAATGTTTCATTTTGAATATATACAATAGATTTGTTTGCATGAACCGTCCATGAAATGTCCATGATCCACCGATTTGTTTATAGACTACAAATTCGATAGATATGTTGATAAAATCGCTGATATAAAATAAAATGCAAATGGAATTACATTTAAACGATGAAGATCGTACTACTTGTTGGTTTTTGTACGGTACAAAACGTTGTCCGCCGCAACCACGAGGTCTCCATTGGACATGTTATACACATCATACACCAAACCCATGTCGCCCATAAGTATGTTTTAACTTGCTTTAGATTAGCATCATATACCGTGATTCTATCATAGTGACACTGATAGAGATGAGACGATTTACAACATGTCCTCTGGTGATTTACAGTTGCGAATTCAAAGCGGATTGCTTGGTACGTCGGCTGACTGATGGCGCTTCCATTGCGCCGCTCATCAGCCCAAGAGATAAACTGATTAGAGTTTACTGAGCCTTAACTAGGATCATAGTTATTGATTAGAATTGCATGATGTTGCTGTTGACTTGGGGCTTGTGGTGTTTCATAAACCTAAATGTAATACGCATTCAAGGCAATCGGGTTTGTCTGTTGAAATCGAAAACTAGGTGGATCATTGTTACATCTATAAAGTATCAAATCGGCGCTTACCAAAAGTTAATTGTAGTTTAAAAGGCCATGTATATTTTTTCCATGTAAAAGGCCATTGTATTTTGTCTTGTCGTTTACATCCACGTTTACAAGCGCGTAGTGAATAATTTATGTTCTGGTGTGTGCCCTGTATAAGTAGCACTCGGTTTTATGTCAATATGCATTACAATACTTAGCATGTAGGCACATTAAAACTCTACACCACGTGTATTCCTTATCATTTTGTGACAAGACATTGGACAATTAAGTTCAGTTATTTTCTTAAAACCCACCATCCAACCCCTTTAAACCTATCATTAGTGGTGTATAGGTGGTTTAAGTTAAATCTGTCTATTTATAGTAGCTACTTAAATATTGTTTTTGCAATTATATGTATTTTATTGTACTTTATTTCATTCAAGTTGACCGTTTTTATGGGACCAACTAAAATGCACTATTTTGCATTATTTCATAAACATTGCATATAGTAAAGTATGTAAATTATATGCATTTGTATTTTCGTCCAATTTCAATAAATTGTCCTTACGGCACAACGCAATATTATGTTATGCATTATTCCAAGCACGAGCTTAATTTTCATATCTCTAGAACGGTATGCATTTTTATACAGATAGAATACTAACCGGTCAAAAAATATATTTACAATCCCATGCAGACGTACATGGGTCGCTGTTTTTCTGTTTTTTGTTTTAAATTATAGTTTCAAATCTTAATTTTCAAATCTTTGGTTCTATACTGTAGTCGATAATGAATTCTGATAACATCTTTAAATGTTTTCTTTTAGCTACGGCTTGCTTTATCAAGCCGTGGTTTGTGTAATCACTTTTTCGTTGTTCTGTTAGTTGGTTGGTCTGTATATACATTCCTTTTCATCGCTTTTTTCTCTAAGAGTTGTATGCCCAATATGATCAGCCATTCATGATGTGCTAATGTAAGCGAGTGTGCTTATATAAGCGTGTTAAAAAATCGAAGGTGCATTATGGTGAAAAGAGTCTGCATCTTGAAAGACTGGGATATAATAGAAGTCTAACTAATAATATATATTAACGGGACTTCATTAATTAAAAGTGATACAAAACCGAATGTGCTCTGGTGAGCAATGCTGTTAAGAGATATATTATGAAATGCATAAGGAAAACTCATTCGCGTGTTTGATTTTAAATTATTCATGTTTGAGATAAAGATATAAAACCCATCATCAAGTCATACTTTTACATATGCAACATTGAAATCATATGTGGCATTTGTTAGCATATGGGTATTTGTAACACCATTCTGAACCTTTAACTCATTTATATTATTAAAACGAATACAATATTTCGGAAAGGAAGACTCATTCGCGTGTTTGATTTAAAATTATTCATGTTTGAGTTAAAGATATAAAAACCCTCATCAAGACATACTTTTACATATGCAATGTTGAAAATATATGTGGCATTTGTTAGCATATGGGTATTTGTAACACCATTCTGAACCTTTAACTCATTTATATTATTAAAACGAATACAATATTTCGGAGCCAGCTGTGGCACAATTCTTTGGGCAGTCTTGTTTTATATTATCGTTATGCTTCTCATAACATTTGAATGTAAATAAAACTTTTTACATAACTTATATAATAAAATATATTTATAAGTTGTCATATTTGTTGAAACGAACAAGTAAGAAAAGTTAATTTAAAGGGGTAGAGGGCTGTATACCATGTTAGCTCGGTTTTCATAGTTGTGGATGTTAGTACTTGTTTGTTAGTGCGGGTCAATTTTATTTTCAAATCATTTTTGGTTCTATACATTTAAAGTTTCTGTATAGTCTATATTGAATTCTTTATGTTTTTTCTTATAAAATAGTCTAGCATTACTTAACATTCGAATGTGCGCCGGATGAAAACCTCATACTTAACTAATTTACCAATATGCGTTTACCATTTTCCATATGTGTTGAAACAAACAAGTAAACAAAATAAATTTAATATCTATTCCTTTATGAAAAATATCTATTTTTGTAGGTCATAAAAGTTAATTTAGGTGAGATACTGTTGAACATATTGTTTTTACATTTGTTAAATCAAAACAATAAACTGCTTATCACGATTTTGCATTTTTATTGTCAAACAAATAAATATACATACACTAAGTCTGACAGTCAGACGTAAGATCCATTTCTGGTGGTTAAACACCGATTTTATATATATACAAAGATGGGGGTCAATCTCGGTGCCGACAATACATATACATTTATTTAAAAAAAACAAAAACTGATAATTTCGAGATCTTAATTCAAAATTCAATATGTATTCAACCTTTCGGTATCGGTTACATGCATAACATTGACATAGAAAAGTTCTTCATATTTGCAATAATCAAAGAAAAAATTACGTAGACCTTTCTACATTGATATCAAAAGGTTATAGCTATATAATATCTATAAGACAATCAAAAGTAAAACAGTTCAATTAAGTTAATATACTTATTACCTCATAAAGGGTTCGGGAAAACACATCAATCATGAATTTGAATATGGTATGTTTAGAAATAATAATTATACGGTTATTACATGTATATTGTTGAAATAAGTTCAAAGGCTTTATTGACACATTTAACATGGGCAACATGAAATAATTTGTTTCAAAAGCTACTTAATTGACTACAAAATGGTCGGAAATAATAAACACGCTTGGATAAGTCTTCTGGGCTCATATATTTGTCAAATTCAGACCTTGAATTGAAATAACCTCACCTTGAAAAAAACCACCCACATTCACAATATAATGCAAAACGTAGTACATAGGTGTTTATTCTATATCGATTGATAAAAGTGTAGTTCTAACATCACAATCATCCACATTTCCACCATCGCTCTCACCTTGAAATCATTGCAAAAAGTTTTTTTCTTCAATATTTAGTCCAAATGTTACTCAATTTTGTAAGCATGTAAAGATGTCTTCCAGTTCTCATTGACAAAGAGCATATCACCAAAGAGACATGCACCCCATGGCCTCTCCACGGTTGGCTGCAGTTTCAAAATGCTCCACTGTCCATTGGCACTGAGGAGTTGAAGGCGGTTGTTGTTGCTGTCGGCAATGAGTACATCGCCTGCAGCATCAGTGGCGCAGATAAATGGACAGCGGAGTTGACCGGGACCTCCGTGGCCATTGCTGTCTGTGCTGGATTGGAGGTGACCGTCAAGGGAGAATATGTCGATTCTGTAGTCACCGGATAAACATGCATAGAGACGATTGTTTGAAATGCAAAGGGTTATTATCCAGTTTTTTCTTGCATTGACAGAAAATGAATGACACTGTTTCCATTCACTTGCGTGCTCATACACGTATATAGTGGTGGTATCTTTTTTGGCGGTATAGTAGCGATTGTTATGATGCACAACACCAGAGAAGTTGCCCGTGAGGATCTGCTTCACTGGTTCACCTGCGACAACATACACAGGATGATGCTGTATAAATTTTGGCTATTACTTATAAACATGTGATTTGAGTTAAATTGTTAGCCCATCATCATGTATATCGATTATTGTACTGGAATACATTTCTAAAGTCATTGACTCAAAATTATTTTATCATGAATATTAAATCACTTATTGAATGCAATCAATTTATTCTTTAAAAGATAAGTAAACATACATGACTCCATTGAAATATATATAAAAAAATCTTCGCAGACTACACACAGATTATTCATGTAACTTTTGTTTCCTAAGATGTATGAAGTGTCGGTGCAATCGATGATATCTAACAAAAGACAAATCACCAGTTTAATCATAAGGCTCGTACTCACCATTGGCTTTGGTTTGGTACAAACCATTGCCTGCTGCAACCACGAGGTCACCATTTGGCATGTGACACACATCGTACACCCAGCCCATGTCGCCATTAGGTATATTTTTCACTTGCTTTAGATTTGCATCATATACTGTGATTCCACCATCATGACACTGATAGAGCTGATTACCCACGTTACGAAGGCGGTTTGGGCGGTATGGTATGTCCACTGATTGATGGCGCTTCCATTGCCTGCTGCTCACCAGGTCAAGAGATGAGCTGGTAGGATTAGACTGGTCCTTAAATAAGAACATTTTCATGAATATAATACATTTCACTTTTATAAGTCGCGGTTTGCCGTGAATGGTGTTAGGCATTTGTTTCCATTTTTAACCAACAAATAATACCCTATCATGGAAGTGGGGCTTGGATTCTATCAACTACTGTACTATCTATAATATTGGAACTTCCACACCATCGACACTCTTATTACTTTTGAGTAAAATGTATATGAAATTATGATGGAATCGTGTTTTGTCAATTTCATTCTGCCACTGTAGAGATTATGCGTATCTCATATTGATTTTGGCACACCTTTTTGAAGTGTAAATCGAACAATTACGGAAAAAGTATTATCAACAAATATTTGATGAGAACTAGTGTGTGTTAGTGTTTCATTAGTGTTTGTAATTTGTTTGTTTGAAAGTTGCACCACAATAAATTATAGCATGTAACTCTTGTCGACGATATGAATTTAATTAGTCATTTGAGCATATTCATCAAACGACATTTAAATCTAAGTATATGATTCATGCATGAGTTACATAATTGTTCACGATACCGTTTGATACTGATCGTATATTTCTTATATATTCCATTAACTGCAGTGCTCGTGCACGAATTAAATGTGCACGAAATTAATAGAATTATATATTGGAATATTTAAACAATCTTGCTAAGAGCGCCGATCCTGCACCTGATGCAATGTAAATATAACCTATCGACATTTAATACATTGGCCTACAATATGTTATAATTAATTGTTAAACATTTTGTTTCCTTATTATGCTTAAGAGATATGGTTACTCAGTGCTTAGAAGTGTATATTTTTCAATCGACAAATGTACTCACTATTCTTAACGCATGCTAATCATAAAGATACCCATGGCTACTTATGAAATACGATTATATCCTGAATTTGACGTTATTTCGTCATTTATATTTTAAAAATAACAATTGGATTCGCATAGTCATCTACTTCTAGTTACATTTAAATAATAATTGGACTTCAGGATCTCAAATCTATCAGTCTCTATAAATTTCTAAATGATTTATAAAAGACAAATTCAATTGTTGATATGTATTAAATGATTTATGAACAATGTTTGATTGAGACAAAATCAGTTATTTCTATAGAACACAAACAAACAAAACAAAAGCAAATGAAATGGGTAATTGATGAATTTACTTTCATATTTCATGCGTAAATATTTTAATAGGTTTATTTGTCAAGTACATGAACAAGAGCTGATATTTTATTTTGTTGAAAGCAAACACGAAATATTAAGCCCATGTGGTACGGG
Source organism: Hydroides elegans (assembly GCA_001703475.1). NCBI lineage: Eukaryota > Metazoa > Annelida > Polychaeta > Sabellida > Serpulidae > Hydroides > Hydroides elegans. The sequence continues at coordinate 24,339 of LQRL01130265.1, read as the reverse complement.
TATATGCATGAGTTATTGTAGTTTATAAGGTGTCAGTACGTACTCAGTACGTACTGCGTTTTATGAACCAGGCGTTCTGTCCTGGTGTTTCCTTTCCATCATTTCTTTATGAAACATCAGTCATGTTATTGAAAGTTCAAAGGCATACATATTATAGTGAATCTTTATTTATGCACTTTTACCTTTACTTTATGGTTGGATAAACTGATTAAGCAACTCAATTATTTACATTTGTAATATCAAATTATTCTAAATGAAGACGCTTAATATATAAGAATATGCAAATAGCTACAATCAATTTTATTAATAAATTTGGAAACTAGATTCAACTCTTGAGCGTTGGTTGGAATAAAAATGGTTATGCACTTTTACCTTTTGCACAATACTGCCACCGTTGATGTCCAATGTCACTGCTGTCGCACTCCATTCCTGCAAGCGTTGTAGTTTAATTGTGATGCTCTTAATACACATATCAGGGGATTTGGTATTGTTTACCAATGCTTTGGCCTGTTCGACTTCACTAACGCCATCAATTGCAAGTTTTGGATCTTTCTTCTTGATTGTAGCCAAGAAAGATTGGTGCTTTTTCTCAAGTTTTAAAACCTGTTTCTGGTACTTTGAAATATCTCGTTCAAGATGGGATGAATATTCATCCGTTTTCTGTAATATATCGTTATCGATGCGATTGAATTTATTGTTCACTTCCAGTATGACTTGAGCACGTAGTTCCTTGGATTGGCCGAGGGTCTGTAGTTGGAGGCCGTGTGTCTTCTTTTTCTCGGCCTGGAGTGTTTTGATGTACTTATGAAATGCATCGATCTTTATTTGGAGGCCATTTATTTAAGTTTGAAGTGACGACTCTACTTCTTTGTTCTTTTTCGATAACTGTTCTATGCGATGGTTTTTCGTTAATTTAGTGTTCAAGTGGATCTTCTTACAGGGAGTACACATCCATTGTTCGCAGTCTACGCACCAAAATGCAATTGAATTGTCATTGCAAAGTTCGCATTTCTTCGAGGCTGTGACAATATCCTCTGGAGGTGCTGAAGGCTCCGGATGGGAAGTGGCGGTGGCTGCCGCCAATTTTTGGTTGAATTCCTCTTCTAATTCCTGGAAAGCTTGGACAAAGTTCTCGGTTTGAAAATCATGGACGATTTGATCAACGTCGCTAAAGCTTTTACAAAGCGGACACTGCAGTTTTGACGACCCTTTTGCAAGTTCATGTATGCATTTCTCACAATATGAATGCCGGCAGGGCAAAAGTTTTGGATTAAGAAATATTTCAAAACAAACAGTACATTTTTTTGCTCTTTCAGCCATATTGTCAATTACAAATCTAAATGAGTTTCCATCATATAACTTATTATCCCGAATATCCTACGAGTTCTATTAAATCCATTTTATTTATATCTAATAATGTTAATTGTAGAAAAGGGTATGATATTTTAACTTATGATCCACGGTTGCCACAACATTGTTGTCTATACAAAGTGTATTTGCCATGTAACCGGAGTGCAAATAAATATTAAGATTCCACTCGCAATTATATAAGACTATGGTAAGACAAACTGGAATGACTGAGGTGTAATTCGCTTCATGACCAAGATCTATCCACGTTTTGTTTGTCGCAAGCAAACAACCCAAAGTGCATAGATATTTGAGAACATATTTGTACAAAAGATAAACACATAAATCTTTATTTGTACCATCATAATATTCATTTTTAAATCTCGATATTCTGACTGTGCAAATACTGTTTGATGACATGATTTTTTCTGGCAACTTTTTGACGAAATGTTATTTTGAAAATAAATGCTAGGAACACATTTGTATGAATAGGGTTATTTCAATTCCAAATCATGTTGATTTATTCATCAATATTCACTTGCACTGACTTGCATGCATTCAAGATTGTTCAAATCGAGATTTTAGCTTTTACGTTATTGACACAAATTTCCTATTTTCATTTCGTATTTGCATAAGTTTTATAGGAATTACATTTCAGACTTGAAACTTTTAATATCCATTTTAGCAAGATTAAAGATATTCATGATCCAAGTCAACATGTACCCATTGTATATATCATATCTCTTTTAAACATTGCCCTTAAAATGTAAAGTACACACACTAATTGTATATTAGGTCTTAGGGCCTGTTCACATGGGTAGCGACAAGGCGTCGCAAGCGACAATATACCTTATACGTTATATTGTCTTTATGTTCTTTATATGACTAGCGACATGAACATAAAGAAAACATATGTATATTGCCGTTTGTCGCGTCCCGTGTGAATATACCCTTAGAAATCATGGAAAAATATTTGGCGCATGTATATATTGGTTCATTTTGTATCGTGGCCTTGATTTTAGTAATTCGAAGCAAAACACTGTCAAGGGACACACAACGATAGGATCTTCAGAAATCATTTTAGTGTTAATCGAATTCTTGGAATAGGATCTGAGAAATATCATATCGCATAATAAGATCAAATCAAAATGTATATAAACAAGCTGGTTTGAACGAAAACTGTTTACATAAAAGTTGTGTAAATAGTTAACCTTTAATAATGCAACAACAAATACGCATAACATTTTCCCAAATATTACTTTACAAAATAATTTGTTATTTATTATACAAAAGCGTTAGACTGAATAAGGTCGCACGAATTTATCTATATCATAATCCATGTTGAAGCGGAATATCTGTTGTAAGTGAAACGTTATCGGCAACTTTTTCGGTGAGAACGGTGCATCGCAAAAGTTGCCGCGGTTAAAATAGAATACAAGAATATGATTTCTTTTCTTTTATTTACAAGAGAATTATTTTTAAAATGCTTCAATTGAGACATTACTGTAATGTAATACAGAACTCGCACCATTACCAATTAGGATTGTGATGGGAATAAAGATCTTTAATTAAACCATAATATTATGTTTACTAATTTTCATATTCATGAAAGGGCCAATTTGTTATTTGCCATCAAGCAAATCAAATTTACTGTTTCACGCCTTTGTCTATTTTTTATACAACATCAAAAATCTACTTCCCAGTGCTCAAATTGATCAAACATTAAG